>VDFB02193490.1:0-10871 GCA_007258455.2 Sequoia sempervirens
AAGAAGGTTGTCCATTCCTTCTTTGGCAAGGTAAACTTCTTAAGGAGGTTTCTCCCAGACTTCGCTAACAAGACTCGTCATATTGTAAATATAATGAAGGGTAACACCACATTTCATTGGACGGTAGAAGGGAAAGCAACGTTCGATGATATCAAGGAATCCATTGCTCACGCGCCTATGTTGGTTTGTCCCAACTACACAAAAGATTTTATCATGTACAGTTATACTTCCGAGCATACATTCTCAACAATCTTGGTGCAAGAAAACAATGAAGGCTTTGAATCTCCCATTGCGTTTATGAGTTGTCCCCTAAAGAATTATGAACTGAGATATTCTCAAATGGAAAAACATGCTTTTGCAGTCGTCAAAGCTGTTAAGCATTTTCGGTTCTATATTCTAAATAGCCATGTCAAGGTTCTAGTCCCAGATTCGACTGTTAAGTCTATCCTAACACAACAAGAATTTGGAACAAAAAGAGGCAATTGGATTGCCAAAATTTAGGAATAAGATCTGGAAATCAAACCCACCAAGTTGATACGTGGACGTGGACTTTGTTAGCTTATCACTGAAAATAACCCAGATAAGGAAATTTTAGAGGATGAAGAAGTTTCAGATGATGAAGAGGTGGATCCAAGTACACTCCCAATGGTACTGTTTGTTAGTACCACTGACGAATTGTATTCCAATATCGCCCATTTCCTCACATATGGGGAATGTCCCGATCACTTGACCCCAAAAGAAAAGAGAACCATCAAGTTGAAATCAACAAACTTCGTCTTATGGGACAACAACTTGTACAAGTGTGCAATGGATGGGACTTTTCTTCAATGTGTTGATAAGGAACAACAACAAAAACTGTTGAAGTCATATCATGACTTGGCATGTGGAGGACACTTCTCAGTGCCAGTAACCGCTCACAAAATCTTGAGAGCTAAGTATTACTGGCCCACACTTTTTCAGGACACGTACTCTTGGGTGTGTAAGTGTGAATTGTGTCAACAATTCATTGGCCGACCCAAATTGGCATCCTTGCCATTAAAACCTGTTGTGATTGAAGAACCTTTCCAACAGTGGGGAATCGACTTCATAGGTGTAGTTAATCCATCGTCAAGTGAAGGGCACATCTATGTCTTGACTCCTACTAACTATTTCACCAAGTGGGTGGAAACGATTCCTACCAAGCGTGCTACTTCAGAGGTGGAGTGTAGTTTCTTGAAGGAAAACATTATTTCCAGGTTCGGTGTGCCGAACAAGATCGTTGCCGACAATGCTTCTGCCTTCTCGTCCAACGAGATCACTGAGTTTTGTTTCGAACACGGCATAACTTTGTCACATTCTTCTGACTATTATCCACAAGGTAATGGCTAGGTTAAATCTAGCAACAAAAATCTGGTGACTATAATTTGTAAGTGTTGGTGTGAATAATTGTCTTGTACCTAGCTAATTCATTCACTAGGTAAATTAGGGGACATTCACATGGTTAAGTTTACTTAGGAAAAAGATTCTTTCTAGAAGTCTTAGTTGGCTTTTCTAGAACTTATCTTATCTAGCTAGGATGCATCATTTCCTAGGTGATTAGTTGGTTGGTTGTCTTATGTCATAGGATAATGACATTTGTCAACATCATGTTGATTACTACATTTCAACCTTGCCTATATAAGCAAGGAATCTCTTGTACATTTGCATATCAATTGAATCAATTCAACCATTAATCAATCTTTCATTGTGAAGCAAGTCTTCTTGCTATTCTCTCTCTCTCTCTTGTGGAAGTGGTTTTGGTTGCAACTGTTCTTGGGGGTGTTGGGGAGTTATCATTTACTCCCACATGGTATCAGAGCGCTCCAGGTGTTGCAGATTCCTTCCTAGATCTGAGGGTATTATTTTGGCTTGAAGATATTTGTTGGGTGCAGATTAGGGTTTCAATAACCTCACGGTTGAGTTCAGAAGGTTTCGCAGACAAATTTTGACTATAAATTCGTCCATTTTGGATAAAGTTGTTTTTGAGGCAAATTTTTTTTGCTGAGACAGCCTCCCAAGCGGTACGATTTTCTCATTTTCGCAAAAAAATATTTTCTGCAGTATTTGATTAATAAATTTGGGGCAAATTTATATTTTCTATTGGGCAAAAATATGTGGTTTTGTAAGAAATTATGTGGGCATATTCTATTGTTGGCGTGGGGTCTGCGTCATATCCTGCGTAGGTGGTACCGGTCAAATCGCCTACATCATCGCTGTCATAGGCACCCAAGACCTCATCGGCAGTTTCTAACGGCTACATGATCACCAACATTTATTTCTGATCCGGCATATCCCTGCAGTATATAGCTTGCCATAGGTACAAATCTTCAATCATCCAGTGTACCATGTCTAGCTCTAGCATTTATATCGGCGGTTTGAAGGATCTGTTGGCGGCCCTCATTAGCTCAGTACATGGTCCGCGGATACATGGTCTACATCATTGATCGACCTATAAAACCTATCCCATCGGCAGTATTCAACATCATTGGTGTCCAATAAAGCTGTACTTGACTATCACAGTCGCATCGGCATTCATCAATCGCAGGTGCATTTATTTTTGGCTTTGTCAGATCTGATCGTAGGGTATTGTGCCTTCAAATCCGTCACTAGGTATTTGCAGTGTATAAAATTTGATATTTTTTGGCCTAAGGGTTTTGTATGTGGTCGGCTCCACACCGACCGATCATTGCCACATCTTTTACATTATACAAAGTTTGTATCATAAGGACAAATGTTTTTTGGTAAAGGTTTATAGTTCAATATAGCCCATGGATAAAGTTAAAGCGGTGGCATTTTTTTAATTTTGCATTATCTGCATATGTAGTCCTATGGCGGACCGAATTTTTAGCTTCGGGTGCCCGATTTTTGCTTCTGTTTAGTCTCCCATAGTGCCTTTTATAAGCCTTTTTTTCATTTTCTCATAACTTTGGCTAATGGAGGTAAATTTTTTGAAACGAAATATTGTCGGAAAGGTGGAGATCTGAATTTTTCAGTGGTGCAGATATTTTGCAGAAATTTTGCAATTTTGTGCCATTTTTTTCCAGGTTAAAGTCAGATCATCGTTTTTCATCTCCGAGCTCATATCTTTGTGCTCCAATCTATGTTTTCCTCCAAATTTCGGCATTGGGAAGGTATTCAGGAGCACTTCAATTATATTATGCACTTTTTGCAGATTTGTTTCTAGATTTTCATATTTTCAGTTTGTAGCTAATTTGATAGTTTGGGATACATTGTAGTAAATTTGCAAAAAAGTGTAAATCTGTTGGGACAAAAGGGTTGATTTCTTATATTGTGAGGGAAATTTGTTGTTCTTCTCTTGTAATATCTCATTGTATCATGGATTTTGCAAAAGTTGTACTTCTAACTCCATATAAATATCATGAGTGGAGATCTCAAATGGAGTTATTATTATTAAAATCAAAATTGCAAAGAATAACATTTGGTCAAGATCCAGAACCCGTAGGAGCAAAAGAGAAAAGAAAATGGCTTGATAGAAGAGATGAAGCTCTTGGTACTCTGAAGTTGTCCATTTCTCTAGATCTTAGATATCATATTGCATCTTGCACTCATCCTAATGAAGCTTGGACTACTTTAGAGAGTCTCTTTGGTAAGCCAGATAAGATGAGGAAATTTAAGTTGGAGAATGAACTGATGGGTCTTAATGCTTCAGATTTTGACAATATCCAAGACTTTTTCTCTAAGCTCAATTCTCTTTGATTGCAGTTATCTAATTGTGGGGTTACTAAAGAGGATGAACAGTTCATACTTTCTATTCTTGCTAAGCTTGGTCTTAATTATTCAGTGTTTGTTTCTACATTCTATGCTACAATGGATGCCCTTGGAAATGCATACAAAATGCCGTCTCTTGATGAATTTGCAGCTTAGCTCACAAGGGAACAAGCAAAGTTGGTTCACATGGGCACATTGAAGTCTTCTACATCTCATGCTCTTGTTGCAAAGGATACAAAGGCTTCAAGTGGCAAAGGTAAGAAACAGAACAAGGCTCCCAAGTCTAATGAGAAAGGTAAAGATCCTCTTTCACATAGCACTCTTGAGTCCACACCCTCTTCTAAAGAGGAATCATCTAAAAAGAAGGAGTTCAAATGTGCATATTGCAAAAGATTAGGACATGATGAGCATAGATGTTATAATAAGAAGATTGATGAACTCACACACCTTCTTCAAAAGAATAACATTCAGCTGCCCTCATCAGTGTCTTCTACTTCTTCTTCAGCATCTCAATTGCCAGCCCCCTCATCTTCATCTTAGTCACAGGATATAGGATCCACATTTGGGCTACACAAAATGAAAGGACAAGCACTCTTGGCCTCTGCAAGTCCTGAATCTCATAGATGGCTTCTTGATTCAGGGGCATCTCATCATATGGCATATTCTATGGATATGTTCTCGTCTTTTGAGCCTTGTAATTCACCTCATATATTGATGGGTAACAATACATATATGAAGGTAAGTGGGAAGGGTTCTATTGATATGGGGGAAGGGACTTTTAATAATGTTCTTTGTGTTCCTTCCTTTTCCACTAATCTCCTTTTTGTTTATCAAATTACTCATTGGGGTCAAGGTAAAACAGTTGAGTTCACTCCTGATAGAGTGTACATAAGGGATTTGGAGATTAGGGATATTGTTTCTATCAGGATGGTTGATCATTCATCTTGTGAGTATTCCTTTTCACATTTTGCTTCAGAAGATGATAATGTTCCTTTGATTGCATCACACACTCCATTGAGTGTGAACCATGTTAGTGAGGAGAAGTTTTGTCATCTACATCTTGGTATTCTAGAGACCAGTGCTGAGCTTCCTACTCCTCCACCTCCTACTTCTTTAGCCATTGATGCTTCTATTCAGCAGGATGGTCATAGTTTTTCAGATCTTGCTTTCTGGAATGAGTATTTGACAGGTATCTCTAACTTGTTCATAGAGTCTTATACTGCAGATTTGGAGGACACACTTGAGGGGATTTCTCTCCTCTTTAATGACAGTTTCAGCACAACTGTCATACCATCTACTTTGTCTTTGGAGATTGACATTCACGAGTCTCCTCCTTCACTTGATTTGTCATGTTTCTTGGTTGAGTTTGACCATGATTATGTTGTGGCTCATTCAAGCTTGGAGACTCCTCATCAGTTTTCAGAGGCATACATGTTGAGTGTTTATTCTTCCTCCTCTTAGTTGGACATCGAGTGGCTTCATCATCAGCTTATGGATTTCTTTCTTCCTAAGAGAAGATGTGTTGCTTGCAGACATTGGGTCATCTTTTATTTTCAGGCATTCTTCATCGGCTTTGGAGCTTCTTCATCATGGGGGGGACATCTTATCTCTCTACTTACCTCTTGTGGGGGGGTCATTGATTGTATATACATGATGCATGTTGTCCTTGGGGGGTATCATTGAGTCCTGCATACATCATGTTTGTTTTATTTTTGTTTTTCGCTCTTTTGGAGAGGAGTTTTGTCCCACTGGGTTTTCTCCTTTTCTCCGCTTGTGAGAGATTGTTTTTGCATGTGCATTGTAAATGGGTACCTAACATGGCCTAGTAGCCAGGACCCATAGTCACAGTCTTTGCATAGGTTGCATAATAATCTTCTCCCTAAGTTGCACGTAAGGGGGGGTGTTGGTGTGAATAATTGTCTTGTACCTAGCTAATTCATTCACTAGGTAAATTAGGGGACATATTGACATGGTTAAGTTTACTTAAGAAAAAAATTCTTTCTAGAAGTCTGAGTTGGCTTTTCTAGAACTTATCTTATCTAGCTAGGATGCATCATTTCTTAGGTGATTAGTTGGTTGGTTGTCTCATGTCATAGGATTATGACATTTTACAACATCATGTTCATTACTACATTTCAACCTTGCCTATTTATGCAAGGCATCTCTTATACATTTGCATATCAATTGAATCCATTCAACCATTAATCAATCTTGCATTGTGAAGCAAGTCTTCTAGCTATTCTCTCTCTCTTGTGGAAGTGGTTTTGGTCGCAACTATTCTTGGGGGTGTTGGGGAGTCACCATTTACTCCCATAGTAAGCTGGTAGATGAGAATCAATGTTTGTGGCACAAAGTCTTGTTTGATGCTTTGTGGGTAGACAGGATAACTCCGAAGCGGGTAATCGGCATGTCTCCTTTTCAACTCTTGTATGGGTTGAATGCCAAGATTCCTATAACCTTGGAACTTCCAGCCCTCAAATTGGATAAGGCCATCGAGGATGAGACATTTGATAATTCTGTTGATAAGCGTATTATGTATCTCTTCGAATTGGAAGAGAACTGGGTTAAAGTGGCTGATCACATCGCGGAACACCAGGACCAAGTAAAGAAGCTTTTTGACAAGAAGGCCAAGTCTCGAGAATTTCAAATTGGTGACCTCATTCTCATTTGGGACAAACGAAGAGAGCCAAAAGGTATGTATGGAAAATTTGACTCACTATGGATGGGACCTTTCCAAATTCATCAGCTGCACGGTGAGAATAGTTTCCTATTGGCATACGGAGATGGAATGCCATTTGCCCTTCCTCACAGTGAGAAACATCTCAAACACTTTACGCAGTAAAGTGATTGGCGTTGGTATGTAAATGCTTTTTATTTTTAAGTTCTTTGAGTCTTTATGTTTTAAGTTTACGTCGTTGTCATCGTCACCTAACTCCAAGCCCAATGGATAAAGGCACTTGAATTTTGGAGTTCTTCTCTCTTCATTTGTTTCAAAGAACGGTTGAAGGGAGATCCCTAGCAGGAGCCAGTTGTTATCACGGAATTTAGTAGCGCTCGTTCCACGGATAACCCCCCTACGAAACTTGTCTGCTTCCTGTTGATGTGTTTTTCGTGACCGCACCAACGCAGAATAAAGTTGCCAACGGCTTCCCTATTCTCTCTTGATCAAAGTATTCCGCACGCTAAGATTGCAAGAAAGTTCGTGCGTTCAACTCCAAGGTTCCTTTAATGCGAATAGGCTCAGTTTGGCTCGATGTGATTTGCTGGTATTTCAAGGGACTTACAAATTGTTCGGTTGGCGACAGCTGACTAAGGGTTTTCATGTAATTCAAATGATTTGGCAGGTGAGCACGGGATTCCTAATACTAATCGGAAATGTGCGGAAAGTAAAGGGTATAAGGCCTAAGAAATTTGTATTCTATTCTAAATGCAGGATATGTGGGGCTTCGTTTCAATAGACTTCAACCGGATTTCACCTAGCCTCCGTCGGACAGCCTCAGCAAAATCGGTGCAATCTTCAAGGGAAATAGCGAAAGATGTTCAAGTTATGACTTAACATGCATACACCATCACAACGACGCATATAAGCATATAAATCACAACCGAAGTTAAACACAAAATAATGTCCAGTTGACCACACAAGGCGAACTTATCATCAACAAGCCGCTAGTGGTATGGAGTAAAGCGAAGCTATCTCAATGAAACACCACACATCAAAGTAAGCTACTTGCATGAATTTAAACTACTTGGATACGAAAGGAAGAAGAAACCTTGCTAGCATTTCATGACAAGACGAATTTCATCATCAATGAAAAGATCTATTATCATAAAATGTGTTACACAACAATCTCTTCAAAAGTTTTCAAAGGGAAAACTTTCTCTCTTCTCCAAATTATGCAAAAATGCTCTACAATGCTACACTATCTAATTCTAATGCTAATACTCTCTCAATGTCTACTGTCTACTATCTAATGAATTACAAATGAGGGGGACTCCCCCTTTATATAGCTAGCCAAGTCCCAAAAGACGGCTAGGGTTACAATCAATAGAGTGGCCAGAATCGTGCCACCTCAGCCCTAAACAATATTTGCCCTAAAAACTGCCACAAAGGAGAGTGGGGTAATAAATGCACTATAATGTCCACCATCATCCTTCTAGAAGATTCCATTTGTAGACGCGTTCACACCGTTCTCGATCTTCTTTCTTGGCGTCGCTCTTTGATTTCTTCCACCTGAGGGTCTTCATCTTCGTCACTTTGAGTTATACTAAGTCCCAACACTTAGTCATTTTCTTGCAACTTTTTCTCCTTCGAGATTGAAACTCATCTTCCTCGTGCTTCCACTTCAAGTCATCACACTAAGTCATCATCGTTTGGCCTCGACGTTCCTCCTGCAAAACAAGCAAGGAGAAGGGGATCAGATCATTCATAATATAAATTCAACTTACTCACCTGATTCTAGCACTTTGATCTTCAAGGGCTCATCGTTTTCACTAGCCAACTTTTGCCTTCTTCATGATTCCTCATGCCTTAGCCAAATTTTGATCCATCTTCTTCAAAGGCGTATCATCCCTTTGACAGTATCAACTTCAACTGCATCTTCAAGAAATTCATTTCACCTGCTGGAGCTCTGACAACCTTGGTTTTATTCACCTCTGGCTCAAGGAAACTATCTTCACGAAGGATTTTCACCTTGAAAACACATTTTCTTCACATTTGCCTTAGAAAATTTTCACATCTCCCTTAGGAAATTCATCAACCTGGCGCCCATCAAAAATATCCATCCTGAAGGCCGCAGCGAAGCATGGAAGGCTTTAAAATCAACTCCTCATCGACAATCTTCGATACCCAGAAGAAAATTTTCTCCAGAACGCGTCGAATTCATGGGTGCACGACGAACGGGTTCATTTAATTTTCTTGAATTTTGAACCTTAGAAAATTATTTCCCATTGAAATTTAAATCCTTTCTTCACATCTGTGAAGATTTCTTGTTGCTCTGACTTGAGAAATTTTTACCCATCCAGTGGAGCTGGCATTCACTGACTTTACCTCAGGCGACTCATCTGTGCTTCAAGAAAAATTCCATCACCTCTCCAGACTTAAGCATTTTTCTAAGGGAGAAAAATATTTTGTGCCTTAGAAATTTTTGAATCACTTCGAAAATTTTGCCTTAGAAAATTTTATATCCAGCTCGACCAATTTTGCCTGTGAAAATATCAACTTCGCTTAGAAATTTTTTTATAGAGGTGCCTGGCACATTTTATCCTCCAACATCTTCGCATTTGAAAAATATTCATTTGAAAACCCAACGCCTTAGAAATATTTCATCACGTATCTTATACTTTATTTCACACTTAAGGCGCATAGCACACTGAGAAAAGAGAATCACGCCTTGGGAAATATTTTCAACATATTGCATTTTCAATGCCTAGGAAGTTCGTTTTAACTTCACACTTCACTCCACACTCTAGGCGCATAATACACTTAGCATTTTATTCTCACACTTCACATGCCTTAGGAAATTTCTAACACCTTATAACTCCCATCACTCTTGGCGCCTAGCACTTGATGGAGGAAAATCAAAAACCACGCCTAGAATTCATCACCTTTCACCACGCCTAGGAAAAATCTTCTAAGACTTACCACCTTGGGCGCATTTTGCACATGATGGAGGATAACGCCCAGCATTTACCTTGAGTTTACCACGCCTTGAAGCATCCTTCACTTTATTTACCTTCTTTCACTCCATTCACTTACCTTTTACCACATAAACTTGGGCGCATTTGGAGGGGTCAGGAAGATGGGCGCATTTTGCATGTGCTGGAGGATGAGACTTCTTCCAACGCCTTTGACTCTTTGACCAGCTTCTACACTTGGGCGGATTTGCATTATGAAGTGGATTTTAAAACTTGCCTTTTAACTCATTTGGAATATTCCCTCCTTGCATGCATACGTTTTGTCTCTTTGCATGCCATTGGTTTTGTCTTCACATGCATGCACTTGGGCGCATTTGAGCATGCAAGGAGGATGGAAATCTTTGACCCTCTTTGACTTCTTCTAAACTTGGCGCATTTCCACCTAGGAGGAAGATGGGCGCATTTAGAGGGGTGAGGAGGATATCCGACACTTAGAAATTTTTTTAACTTCTATCAATTTCCCTTGGGCGCATTTTGGCATGGGAGGAGGATAAAACTCGTTGACTTCTTTGACCTTTCTCTCCTTTGGGCGCATTTTGTACCCCATGAAGGATGAAAACATTGACTTCCTTTGACCATTTCTATCTTAGGCGCATTTCTTGCCTTGAGGAGGATAAAACTTCATGCCTTAGTTAATTTTTTTTTGAATGCTCAGTCTTGAGAAGAGGGCGCATTTTGGCCTTGCTGGTGGATGAGATTCATTGACCACTTTGACTTTTTCTCTCCTTGGGCGCATTTTGCCAGTGGAGGTGGATATTCGTTTGCCTTAGAAACTTTTTCAACCTTCCTGAGCTCTCTTCAAGTTGGGCGCATTTTGCCCCTGCTGCAGGATGAATTCCAACGCTTAGAAAATTTTCAAACATTATGTCTGTTGAAGAAGGCGCATTTTACTAGTGTGAAGGATGAGCATCTTGACTTAGCTATTTTTCTCGCCCTCGCCAGCTTCTCATGCCCTGCTATTTATAGTAAGCCCTCGGAATTTTGCATTTCTGAAGCTCGGAACGACTTGAAATTTTGCGCACTGCATCCTCATCACCTCGTCGTTCTGTTGACACTGCCATTCTGAGCAAGCCTGCCATTTTTAGCACGTTTCTGAAGGTGGTTTACTATAAATAGTAAGCTCTTGATTACCACGATGGCTCCCAAGCTCCGATCCAGGAGTTGAAGTGAATGAAGTGATCCTCACCGCGTGACGCTACGCGACGATGCATGCAACTGATTTACTATTTTTAGCATGTTTCCAATCTGATTTACTATAAATAGTAAGTGCTCCGTTTGACTTGAAATTTCACCAGCAAATAGCTTGAAGGACGCTGATCGAGGTGGTTTACACCGGATTTCGAAGATTTTGACTTTTGATGTCTATTTTTAGGCTTCGAAGCTGGAAACCCTAATTTGCATTGCATGCGTATCAAAAGATCTCCGTTTGA
>VDFB02193491.1:0-25979 GCA_007258455.2 Sequoia sempervirens
GTTTCAGTTAGATTGTGTTCCACCGATTTCAGTTCAGGAGGTTGAGGCCGTACTTAGCAGATTTGTTGAGTTGGCGGTCAGAGAGAGGGCAAATGGGAACACACTACTGGACGAGGATCTTCTAGAAGACTGAATATGGAGCATTTATTACCTTTTTCTATTTTTGGGAGTGAGTGGGAATCTTTGATTCATTTAATGTACCACTCCCTATTCTGGCAGTTTTTAGGGTTAGGGCTGAGGTGGCACGATTCTGGCCACTCTATTGATTGTAACCCTAGCCGTCCTTTGGGACTTGGCTAGCTATAAAAGGGGGAGTCCCCCTAATTTGTAATTCATTAGAATTAGATTAGACATTGGAATAGTAGACATTGAGAGAGCATTAGCATTAGAGCTACATAGTGTAGCATTATAGAGCATTTTGCATAATTTGGAGAAGAAAGAAAGTTTTTCCTTTGAAAACTTTTGAGGAGATCGTTGTGTAACACATTTTATGATAATAGATCTTTTCATTGATGATGGAATTCGTCTTGTCATGAAATGCTAGCAAGGTTTCTTCTTCCTTTCGTATCCAAGTAGCTTAAATTCATGCAAGTAGCTTACTTTGTGTGTGGTGTTTTATTGAGATAGCTTCGCTTTATTCCATACCACTAGCGGCTTGTTGATGATAAGTTCGCCTTGTGTGGTCAACTGGACATTACATTGAGTTTAACTTCGGTTGTGATTTATATGCTTATATGCGTCGTTGTGATGGTGTATGCATGTTAAGTCATAATTTGAACATCTTTTGCTATTTCCCTTGAAGATTGCACCGATTTTGCTGAGGCTGTCCGACAGAGGCTAGGTGAAATCCGGTTGAAGTCTATTGAAACAAAGCTCCATATATCCTGCATTTAGAATAGAATATAAATTTCTTAGGCTTTATACCCCTTTACTTTCAGCATATTTCTGATTAGTTTTAGGAAAAGAACCACATTGCCAAATCATACACGTAAGAATCCCCTTCAAATCATACATTAGCTGCTGACTGCAAGAAATTTGAACAATTACGTAAGTCCCCTCGTAAGAACACAGCAATACACATCAACCAAACTGGGTCTATTCGCACTTAAGGAACCTTGGAGTTGAACGTGTGATCTATCTCGCAATCTTAGCACACGGAATACTTTGATCAAGAGAGAACAGAGTAGCCCTAAACTATTTTTGTTCTGCTGTTTGGTGTGGTCATAAAAAACACATCAACACTTCTCTTGTGTATGCTCTCTCATCAAATTAAGAACCCAAGGGTGATTGTAGATATATTTTGTGATGCTCCTTGCATCATCTACAATTGGTGCCACTCAAACAAGTTTGCCTATGTCCTCCTAAAGAAGGTCATGGCAATGAGCCGCACAAGGTGACCAAAAGAGTGATGGATGTCTACTCTCAAGCATCCTTCCAGCTGCCACATACGCTGCTGCATTATCTATGATGACTTGCACCACATTAGCAATCCCCACGTCCATCACAACTTCATCCAACAACGTACACAATGTATCTGCAGTTTTTATCATGTTGGAAGCATCCATTGACTTCCAAAACACAACTTCACCTTTGGAAGCAACCAAAAAATTAAGGATGGTGCGGTTTCTCCCATCCGTCCACCCATCAGAAAGAATTGAGCAGCCAAATTTCTTCCATTTAGTTTTTTGCTCTTCCACCACATGCATTGCCCTTTCGGTTGCATTTGTGAGCAAACTGCAAGTACAAAGTAAAATAATTAAATAAGTACAAAATTGTAAGTTTTAAACAAAAAATAGCTTGAATTCAACATAAATAATAAATTAATTTAAATTTTAAATTAAAGAACATAAAATTTAAGTTGACTTGTCACTTACCTCCCACTCAAATCTTTGTGAGAAGGTGGCTTGAAGCCTTTTCCCGCAACTGTCAATGAAGTGACCATATTGTGCCAATAGGGACTACTCGCCACATTGAATGGTATGTTATTGAAATACCAAAAATCAGCACATGCCATTTTGGCATGTTCATGCACCTCCTTGTTCCACCCTGTAGCCTCCAATGATACCTGTGCTCCTGGTGTGTTTCTTGGCACAAAAAAACTTTGTGGGTTGTGTGAAGATGAAGGTGGTGGTGGCATTGGCACTCTAGTCGAACTAGAGGAAAAGGGGGGCCTAGAGGATGGTGTGGTTGTGGTTTTGGCGGCTATGCCATGAGTGCGAATCCGTGGACCATGAAGAGAGCCCACAATGCCAATAATATCTGCATCCTCATCTGACTCTATCTCCATGTGCTCGACCTCGTGCTCCTGAGTCCCATGGGCATGCGCATGTCCATTGGCACTGGCTATGGATGCTGCTATGGCTTTTTTAGCCCTCTCCCTTTGCATTTTTTTTTCCTCAGCAAGTGAAAGTAGGGCAAGCATCTCTCTTCTAATCTCTTCTTTGGGCTGCCCACAAACCTTGGAATCACGCTGAGGAATGCCTGCTAGATGGTATTTGAGGTGATTTATGCCTCCATGATATGTATTTTTGCATTCACTGCAAACAACTGTTCCAGGCACTGGCCCTCTGACACCATATTTCCACGTAGGGTCTCTAGCCCCTGCAGGACGAGTGCCTGGAACCCATGATGATGGTGTGCGAGGGGTGGAACTTGATGGGGTGGGGGCGGAACCTGATGCTGACCCTGAACCAGAGCCAGATGCCATTATAGTGTGTAATGTGTATTCACTGATCAATGATCAATCTACACATTCAAAAATATGTACAACATATTAGTTTTTTAATACAAAAAAATTTAAAAAACAACCTAAAATCATTAAAACTTCAAAAATCTAGAGCTAAATTTGATTTAAACTGATACAAATGTGTTTAAATGAATTATCAATTAACATTATTAACTAATCTTATTATTCTACACAAAAAATGAAACTAGGTCTGAAAATTTCAAAAAACAGTGAAAAAAACGAAAAAAATCAGCAAAAATCAATAAAAGATTGTGATGAATCTTGTTTTTTGGATTCTAAATGCAAAAAAATTGTTTCTTTGTGCTCTATCATGTCTTTTTTTCAATTTGGAATGAGTATTTTTCAAGAAGAATGAAAGAAAATAATTAATCAAAAACAAAAAACAAAAACAAAAACAAAAACCCTACCTGTGAATCGAATTTCCCTTCAAAATCCACACAAAATGGCGTTTGAATCCACTCTCCTCAATGGCAAATCGTTGGAAATGATATCTCTTTGCTTGGGGGGGGTTTTTAGCTCCTCACCCAAAGTATCAAGTGATTTTGAAATGAAATGAACATAATAAAAGACGTTTTCTGACTTTCTTCCTGCGCAGGCGAGTTTTTTGCACGGACTCGCGAGTTTTTGGCGAGTACTCGCCACTAAAAACTCGCGAGTTTTTGCAAAAACTCGAAAAAACTCGTTTTTGCAGGTTTGGCGAGTTAACTTTGCAAAAACTCGTTTTTAAAAAAAACTCGCGAGTTTTTTAAGACTCGGTGAGTTCTCTGCGAGTATGCCAACTATGATCTCAAGTATCTTGTTGAGGTTCGTGCCTATGATCCTTGGGGTCATTACACGTCTCTCCTCGGTGGTCGCGCATATCATAAGCCTTCTGTGGAAGACTATTGGGCAAATTGCATGGATGAAATTGAGGTTCGCAAACGTAGCTACGACCGCTTCTCTCTCACAGATTTCTGTATTCTTGTCAGAAGATGTGGGAGGTTTATCAGATGATGAGGGTGAAGTCCTTCCTCAGTTTTTTAGAGAGCAGGTTGACACACAGCCGCTGCTAGCAGTTGATTGGTACGCCAAGGAGTACGCAACAGTAAAGGAGAAGTCAAGTAGAGTTATTTAGAACAGTATACTTTACCTCGACAACAAGAAGACCAGGAGGGTAAGTGTGCCTAGAGCAGAGTTGCCAGTGGTGGATCCTTCGCTACCTTCCTCGTCGAAACCTAAACAGAAGAAGAGGAGTAACCCTCCCAAGCAAGGTCAAGCGCCAAACAATTCAAAAGGCAAGGCGCTTTCCATTGATACACACACAAACTCTATCAGACATCTTGTCACAGAGCCAGTTCAGAGGCCAGTCCAGAGTCCACCAGTGCCTGAGGTTCAGCCTCAAGTTCCTATACCAGTTCTAGAGCAGTCACCCGTTCCGATTCATATCGAATTGGATTTAGACTCCCCATCTCGTAGTAGCTCCTCTACATAGTCACTCTCGTCAGAGCCTCCTGTTGCTAGTACAGACCCTTCCAATAGCATTAGCCGAGATCAGTCTTGGATTGAAACTCAACTGGAAAGGAAGAAGAGGCAGCCATCCTATGTCCTTAATCATTCAGTTTTTGATCAGGTTTACCAAGATGTGTTAGAAAAGAGGATCAAGAACATGGTCCACGTGGAGAGGAATACTGATATGTAGATCGTTGTCGAGATTGCTATACCTCCACAGGGGAAGAGCTTGGATGAGTTGGAATCTCAGGACTTTGAGGTTATCATAGTTAACCTTGGTCATAGCACACGCCAGACTCAGGTTGACCTCCTACAGGTTGCTATAGACAGCGCCAGGGATAAAATGCTGAAGGACGGAGAAGACAAGTGAAATATTCCGAGCCAATTTTTTTTGTTTTTCAATGATTCAGATTACAAATTACAAGCATGCACCCGTTAAGGTTAGATGAGAAAACCAAGAACGTGCAGGAAGCAACTCTAACCAGAATAGCGCCGATGATGGCGAGCATTGGTCAGAGGATCTAAAGAGATTGCTTAAGCTGTAACTCTAACCAGAATGGCACCGCTGAGGGTGAGCATTGGTCAGAGGGTCTTCTAGTCTAGTTGCAGAAAGAACTCGACGTCAAGTATGTGCTACCCAATCCAATGCGGAGTGAGGGGCGACCATATGACGGAGTGAATACAAAGCAAATACTGAAAGAGAAATACTGAGAAATGAAACTACTCGACACCCAGAATGTGCTTGCTCATCCAGAATGGACAGTAGCGACCATAGGGCGGAGATCTAACAATTACAATAACTTAATTGAAACTGAGGATTACAACCAGATTCGGATAAGAAAGAAGACTGCCAGTACTACTGTCAGTTTGTACAAAATAATAAGAATTTGCCTGCCAATATCTCTTGAATTTAAAGGACCAGCATTACACCACAGAGAAGCACTTTTATCAAGTTTAGAAATGACTAACCCCAAATGTTTTCGGAGGTCAAGAGAGTGTTTTCTGTTTTTGTTTCAAATCTGCTCAATACAATAATATGACAGCAATATATAGATCTACTCAAATGCTCACAAAACCCTAATGACTTGCTCAAATGATGAGATCTCTGTTGCACAACAATCCTAACAATATGGCGCTCAAATTTATAACATGAAACCAACTCAAAATGCCCTTAATGAATAATGCACGATTTTCAAAGCAAGTACAATGGTACGGCCTGCTGAGAAATTCGACTTCCTTTTAAAAATTGATGCATCCACAATAAAATCTGCAACTTTAGACAATGAAGCGCCTAGGCCTAACAAAGAGATATGAAAAGTACCCAGAACTAATTTTTTTGTTTTTTTCAAGCTATGAGTAAAACATGCAATCTGCTGTATGAAAAATGCAACTTAGGAAACCTCTAATATGCAGAAAACAGAAAACTAAATGATTACAATGATGCTTATAATGCACGAACTCAAATGCAACTCACAGTACAATAAATCACCGCTAGATGTTGTCTTGCAAACATGAAACGATGCCCAAACTAGGAGGTCTTCATCCCTCGAAGCAATCTAGAATCAATCCGGCAGCATAACGGTGTATTTTTCCAAGATAATCCCAAATGATGCACAAGACTCCTTTTTATAACTTCCGCTTGACTTCACGAAACCCTAAAATCTGCTTTTAGGTCAAAACCTTCATCTTCCTCAAGAGGGCGTACTTTCTCTGTCAAGGCTTTAGAAATGACATTTTAATTAAATATCATCCTATGAAATATTCGCCCCTCCAATCATTGTTTGACTTAGGGAAATATTAAAATATTCTTTTAATGAGGGCGCCACCCTCAATGACCACTTTTTAAACACAACATTAAGTCATTAACTCTAGGCCAAGGTCAACGTTAAAATATAATAATTAAAACGTGACTTTAATTTGAATGACTTAACTTATTTCTCCGAAAGTGCCCTGAAGCCAATACTGATGAAGTCAACTGATCAATCTGAAACCGGGAGTCAACCAACCTGAGCTCATCTAAAAAACTGCCAAAAATAGAATTTACTAAAAATAGTAAATTCCAAAAAGTGCTCTGAATGCCGAGATGATCATACCACTGCGAAGCCCTCTGAAAACCCAGAAGGAATCCGCCATTTAATCCACCATCTCTGAACAATGACCTCCTCAAAATTAGGAAACCCTAATTTTAACTTCCGACTAGCCTTCGGGTTCCCAAGGAAAGGCTAACGGTCACTGGAAATGTCAGGCTTGGAAAGGGGACATTACAGTCCGCCCTCCCCAAGATTGCTTGTCCTCAAGCAATTGCAAACTAGGATGCTGCATTATCTCATCACTTTCCCAAGTTGCATCCTCCATAGGCAGGTTCTTCCATTTTACCAAACATTCTCTGATAGTTCTATTCCTCAAAGAATGTTCTCTGAGATGAAGTATCGCCTCGGGAACCAGAACCAACTGTCCTTCTTCGTCCAACGGTGGCAACTGTGAAGAAGCAACCACATTGTGTCCAAGTGCCTTCTTGAGGCGAGACACGTGGAAGACGTTATGCACTCTGCTATCTGAAGGTAGCTCTAATTCATAAGCTACAGCCCCAACCTTTCTGATGACCCTGAATGGTCCATAGAAGCGAGGTTTAAGCTTCTCAGCTCCACTCTTCTTGAGAGTAGACTGTCTATAAGGTGTTAAACGGAGATAGACCATATCCCCAACCTCAAAAGAACGCTCTACCCGCCTCTGATCAGCATATAACTTCTGCTGATTCTGTGCAATCTGCAAATTATCCTTCAAGGATCTCATTATGTCTTGACTATGCTGCAACAAATCCTTGGCTAAAGGTGCTTTGCTGTCACCAAACACCAAATCTGCAAAGCTGGGTGCTTCATACCCATAAAGTGCCAAGAAGGGAGACATTTTGATTGACATATGAAAAGTAGAGTTGTAGCAGTACTCGCCTATATGCAGCCACTTAACCCAAGCTTTCTGCTTGTTCTGACACATAATTTCTCAAGTAGCCTTCCAACCACTTGTTCACCACTTCTGTCTGCCCATCAGTTTGGGGGTGATAACTCGTGCTTGGAGTGAGCACAGTACCACTCATTCTGAAAACTTCTTGCCAAAAGGTACTTAGGAACTTGCTGTCCCTATCACTTACAATATTCTTGGGCAACCCATGAAGCCTAAACACTTCTCGAAAAAACAAATCTGCAACTTGGGCTGCAGAAAAAGTGCTGGTAATGGCAAAGAAATGAGCAAACTTGGTTAATCTGTCAACTACCACGTAAATGCAATCCTTCCCTTGAGCCTTGGGCAACCCAGTGATGAAATCCATTGAAATGCTTTCCCATTTTTGATTGGGAATTGGAAGTGGTTGCAGCAAACCGGCTGGCAATGTATGCTCATTTTTATTTGCTTGACAAACAGGACATTCCTGAATGTAGCGTTGAACCTCTCTCTTCAAACCTTTCCAAGAAAATCTTTCTCGGATCTGCCTATAGGTCTTGAAAAAACTTTGGTGACCAGCAACTGGAATGTCATGAAAATTCAAAAGAATCTTCTTCTTGAGCCTAGAATCAGCCACCAGAAAGATTCTTCCCTTATACTGAATCAATCCCTCAACCACCTGGTACTTCTCATCATGGAAAGTACCTTCCAGAATGCTGGTTGCAAACTGATTTTTGGCATAATCAGCAAGCAACATGTCTCTCCAATCTGCAGTAAGCTCACACAATGAGCTAAGATGAGGCCTTCTGGAGAGAGCATCGGCAAATACATTATTTTTCCCTTTGACATATTCAATGTCAAAGTCGTAAGCTTGAAGCTTACTCACTCATTTCTGTTGCCTCTCATTTAAATCCTTCTGGTGCATAAAATGCTTGAGGCTATTGTGGTCTGTTTTAACCACGAACTTGTTCCCCACCAAGTACTGCCTGAACTTGGCTAATGCATGCATAATGGCAAGCATTTCTTTGTCATAAATTGAATAGGATCTTTCCACACCCCTTAATTTTCTGCTCTCAAACACGATAGGGTGTTTGTCTTGCATCAGGACAGCCCCCACTCCTTCACCTGATGCATCAAATTGCAGCTCGAATGGCTTGGAGAAATCCGGAATAGCCAAAACTGGGCATGAGCTCATGATCTTCTTGAATTTATCAAAAACAATTTGAGCCTTTTCTGACCAAGCAAAGGCTCCCTTTTTGGTGAGATCAGTAAGGGGAGCAGCATTCTGTGAATACCCCTTTACGAATCTCCGATAAAAACCACACAGACCCAGAAAACCCTTCAACTGAGTCAAGCTCTCAGGAGGTGGCCAATCAACTACTGCTTTAATTTTTTCCGGATCCACCTTTACTCCCTCAGCACTGATTATGTGGCCAAGGTACAATAACTCCACCATTCCAAATTCACATTTGGAAGCTTTAGCAAATAAGCTCTCAGATTCCATGATACTAAGCACTTCCTCCAAGTGCTTGAGGTGATCCTCCCAAGTCTTGCTGTAGATCAGAATGTCATCAAAAAATATCAGCACAAACCTTCGTAACTGATTCTGGAAGACACGGTTCATGCAAGATTGAAAGGTTGCCGGAGCGTTAGTCAACCCAAATGGCATGACTAAGAATTCAAAATGGCCATAATGACATCTGAAAGCTGTTTTTTCCACATCTGACCCCCTCATTCGTATCTGATGGTAACCCGACCTCAGATCAATCTTCGAAAAGAACTTAGCCCCATGTAGCTCATCAATGAGCTCATCTATTCTGGGAATGGGGTATCTATTCTTGATGGTGCTTTGGTTCAAAGCACGATAGTCCACGCACATGCGCATGGTACCATCCTTCTTTTTCACAAGAACCACTGCAGATGCAAAGGGGCTCTTGCTTGGGCGTATGAAACCCATCTCCAAAAGTTCTCGGATATTCTTCTCGATCTCATCTTTTTGCCTCTTCGGATACCGGTATGGAGTTGTGATCACCGGTTTAGCTCCTTCCTTGAGCTCTATGATGTGTTCTGAACCTCGATCAGGAGGAGGTCCAGGAGGTAAATCAGCAAACACTTTACTCTTTTTGGTGAGTAAAGACTGAATATCTGGAGGATGCTCTATTTTCGTTTCAGCTGGACTAGCTGGAAGAATCATGCACTCCGCAGCCCACTCCACTTGATCATGACGCATCAACTTCGCCATCCTCTTGAACGACACAATCCGAGGGCCACCATTTGACATTCCTCTCAACACCACCTTCTTTCCATCGGATTGAAACTTCAACTCCATAGTTTGCAGATTTAGAGAGATCTCTCCAAGAGATCGCAGCCATTGAATGCCAAGGACAGCATCCGTATCTCCAATATTGACCACATAGAAGTCATCCTTGACTTCGTAATTGCCCAATTGCATTGACATGTTCGGAATCCTCTTGGTGCATGAGATGTGAAACCCATCCGCAACCATAACTCTGAACCCTTCAAAGTCTTCTGTTTGCAATCCTTTCTTTGCCACCACAACTTCGTCTATGAAGTTATGTGTTGCACCAGTGTCAATCAAAGCAACAATACGTTGCCCTTTGATCATCCCCCGAACTTTAAAGGACTCATTCTTTTGGAAGCTCGAAAGTTGAGCCAATGTACCACCACTTTCTTTTTCACCTTCAGACTCTTCTGGAGTATTTTCTTCATCGCTGTCCTCAAAATCAACTTGCTGATCAGAAAAATCAGAATTGCTTTCATCAGCTGTATAGAACTCAATTTGATGAATTTTAGCACCCTTTGGGCACACATGATCTTGGGACCATTTTTCCCAACAATGGAAACATAACCCCTTCCTACGGAGTTCATTGATAGTCTCTGGATCCAATCTTGAGCCCTGAGGTTTCTGTGGTTTAAACTCCTTATGGTGAGGCTTTTGATGAAACTTTTTCCCTCTATCCCCTTTGTGAAAAGCTGGTTTGGAATGGAACTTTGCTTTGGGAGCAGCCCACTCCATGTTTCTAGCTTTTTTCATTGCTTCTTGTAGGGACGGTGGATCAAAAGCTTTGATCCAACCCTTGATTGGCTCCATCAATCCTTCAGTGAATAGGATTACTAATCTTCTCTCTGTGATTCCAGTGACCATAACTGAAAGTCTTTGAAACTCAGCTATGTAGGCATCCACAGTGCCATATTGTCTCAACTGTGCCAATTCCCTAAAATGCACTTCTGGATCCTTCTTCTCGAACCTCTCAATGAGTCTATTGGTGAACTCATCGTAGCTAGTGATAGACCCATGACCTAAGGTGACTAGGCCATGGTACCACCATTCATGCGCCACCCCATCTAGGTGTAGCGTAGCGAATCTAATCGCTTCTTCTTCAGCCATTGGCCTAAGTGCCAAATAGTTGTCTAGTTTTTGTAACCAGGCTCGAGCAGAATTATTATCGCTTCCATCAAAATGGGCAAGCGTAACCTTGTTGAGAGCTTGATTCCAATCTCCTTGTGCTGGGGTTCTTCTTTGATCATAGTTTCTCCCTTGGCCTCTATCCTTCCTTCTATACTCCATGTAATCATTGAAGGACATGTCAAGTTTTACTTCATCAGGAAGGGTGTCATACTCTGTACGGCCTATCCTCACCCTCTCCAAGGATGAAACATTTTCTTCGGGGTCAGGCTGTGGGATTGCTGGTGTCAAAAACGTGGGTTTGAATGGTCTAGCAGAAATGTAGGTGTTGCTCCCTGAAGGCTGGGCAACATGACCATTGTGCTGATTGGAAGCACTGTGCTCCCCGGCATGCCCTGTATTGTTTTGTGGAGTATTGGGACCCAATCTCCCCAACAGGAGAGAAAACATATCCATCATGGCATCCATCTTCTTATCGAGTCCTTGACCCAAATTGGCTGAATTGTCTATACCCTTCCCACTGTCACCTCTGTTGCCAGAATTTCTTTCATTATCCCCCATTTTTGTTTCTTGTGAAGGCTCCCAATTAGCCCTCAAAATCTCTGAAACTGTTTGACCTTCTGGGGCTTGATGCAACTGTGACTGAACTGTGCCTCTCTTGTATACTCTTGCCAAATACCTCTGTTCTCTGTCACTCATAGAAAGCTGATTTCACAGGATGGCAGGATGCGTGGCTCTGATACCACTGAAATATTCCGAGCCAATTTTTTTTGTTTTTCAATGATTCAGATTACAAATTACAAGCATGCACCCGTTAAGGTTAGATGAGAAAACCAAGAACGTGCAGGAAGCAACTCTAACCAGAATGGCGCCGATGATGGCGAGCATTGGTCAGAGGATCTAAAGAGATTGCTTAAGCTGTAACTCTAACCAGAATGGCACCGCTGAGGGTGAGCATTGGTCAGAGGGTCTTCTAGTCTAGTTGCAGAAAGAACTCGACGTCAAGTATGTGCTACCCAATCCAATGCGGAGTGAGGGGCGACCATATGACGGAGTGAATACAAAGCAAATACTGAAAGAGAAATACTGAGAAATGAAACTACTCGACACCCAGAATGTGCTTGCTCATCCAGAATGGACAGTAGCGACCATAGGGCGGAGATCTAACAATTACAATAACTTAATTGAAACTGAGGATTACAACCAGATTCGGATAAGAAAGAAGACTGCCAGTACTACTGTCAGTTTGTACAAAATAATAAGAATTTGCCTGCCAATATCTCTTGAATTTAAAGGACCAGCATTACACCACAGAGAAGCACTTTTATCAAGTTTAGAAATGACTAACCCCAAATGTTTTCGGAGGTCAAGAGAGTGTTTTCTGTTTTTGTTTCAAATCTGCTCAATACAATAATATGACAGCAATATATAGATCTACTCAAATGCTCACAAAACCCTAATGACTTGCTCAAATGACGAGATCTCTGTTGCACAACAATCCTAACAATATGGCGCTCAAATTTATAACATGAAACCAACTCAAAATGCCCTTAATGAATAATGCACGATTTTCAAAGCAAGTACAATGGTACGGCCTGCTGAGAAATTCGACTTCCTTTTAAAAATTGATGCATCCACAATAAAATCTGCAACTTTAGACAATGAAGCGCCTAGGCCTAACAAAGAGATATGAAAAGTACCCAGAACTAATTTTTTTGTTTTTTTCAAGCTATGAGTAAAACATGCAATCTGCTGTATGAAAAATGCAACTTAGGAAACCTCTAATATGCAGAAAACAGAAAACTAAATGATTACAATGATGCTTATAATGCACGAACTCAAATGCAACTCACAGTACAATAAATCATCGCTAGATGTTGTCTTGCAAACATGAAACGATGCCCAAACTAGGATGTCCTCATCCCTCGAAGCAATCCAGAATCAATCCGGCAGCATAACGGTGTATTTTTCCAAGATAATCCCAAATGATGCACAAGACTCCTTTTTATAACTTCCGCTTGACTTCACGAAACCCTAAAATCTGCTTTTAGGTCAAAACCTTCATCTTCCTCAAGAGGGCGTACTTTCTCTGTCAAGGCTTTAGAAATGACATTTTAATTAAATATCATCCTATGAAATATTCGCCC
Organism: Sequoia sempervirens; assembly: GCA_007258455.2. Taxonomy (NCBI): domain Eukaryota; kingdom Viridiplantae; phylum Streptophyta; class Pinopsida; order Cupressales; family Cupressaceae; genus Sequoia; species Sequoia sempervirens. Next base: position 12,746 of record VDFB02193491.1, read on the forward strand.
CTCCAATCATTGTTTGACTTAGGGAAATATTAAAATATTCTTTTAATGAGGGCGCCACCCTCAATGACCACTTTTTAAACACAACATTAAGTCATTAACTCTAGGCCAAGGTCAACGTTAAAATATAATAATTAAAACGTGACTTTAATTTGAATGACTTAACTTATTTCTCCGAAAGTGCCCTGAAGCCAATACTGATGAAGTCAACTGATCAATCTGAAACCGGGAGTCAACCAACCTGAGCTCATCTAGAAAACTGCCAAAAATAGAATTTACTAAAAATAGTAAATTCCAAAAAGTGCTCTGAATGCCGAGATGATCATACCACTGCGAAGCCCTCTGAAAACCCAGAAGGAATCCGCCATTTAATCCACCATCTCTGAACAATGACCTCCTCAAAATTAGGAAACCCTAATTTTAACTTCCGACTAGCCTTCGGGTTCCCAAGGAAAGGCTAACGGTCACTGGAAATGTCAGGCTTGGAAAGGGGACATTACAACAAGGCAGCCTTCAAGGATGAAATCAGACAGCTTCGTCAGTACATTTCTAGCCTTGTGCACAGGTCAGATGTTACCGCCACACTCCAGCCGATGCTTGAGCCTCCAGCAGAACAGGGCCAACTTAATCATTTGGTTGCATATGGCAAGCGTTTGGAGGAATGGGAGGAGGAGTTCGTTGCTAGAGGCCGTTCTATGCTTACAGAGCTATATCAGTTGCGGTACAATGCACGAGAGCTCCGTCTACGTCTCCAGGATGAGGAGCAAGACATGGCGATTAACAGACCTCGGGATGAGATTATGATTGCTCACCTGAGTATGGCATATGAATCAGTCACAGATGCAGAGGATAAAGAGGCTATTTACTCTTGGAAAACACAGTTGGTTTTCAAAGCAAAGATAGAGGAAACTATGGCGTTAGAATTGGCTGAGAGTAGAGAGCACGTTACTAGTGCACTCCGGTTTGTGAGAACCTTAGTATCTCGCTTACCGTGTCGATATCAGATTGAGGGTGGTGCATATGTTGAGCTTACTGATGTACAGTTAAAGCTCTAGACACTCATTCATACTATTTTCAGTGGGGAGACCGTTGGCTGTAAGATTAATCAGCTTACAATCATGTTGGCGTTGTTCAATGAAGCAACCAGGAGCAGAGGTGAACTTCAGTCCCAAATCACAGCTGGTGAGGACATGCTACATAGGCATAACATTCTTCGGCAAAGTATCAGAGCTCCAAACAGTGATGCAGTTAACAATCTCATTGAGGGATTGGTTGCTCGAGATCACGACCAATAGACTTCAGTTCCCACATGATAGACATTACACACAGGAGTTAAACTTGGTGTTATCTTTTCAAGTTAACTCGCTGTCTCATCTCATGCATGTCTATTCTGGGATTATCTTTATTCACTCGGAGTTGTATTTAGGGTTTATGTTAATTGATGGTAGTGTTCCAGTTAACTTGCTTTCAATAAGGACGTGTATGCTTGCACATTGTCCACATAGATTAGGGTTTTCGGTTAACTGATGGTAGCTTTCCAGTTAATTGTATAGTTTGGTTTATTAGGGTTTAGCAATAATCTTGCGTGCATTGCGAGACTGTAGTTGACTTCAAGGTGATTTTAGGGTTCCCTACACCTTTTGATGTCTGTAAATAAGAGCTTTTGCTCATTTGTACATAACTTTTGCACGAGAGAGAAATATATGTTGTGCTTACCTTGCCTCTAATATTGCTCGTTATGTATTTGTTCATGAGTATTTACTATTATGATGAATTGTTATGCCACTTGGGTTTCATGCAATTATGATGGTGAATTCTTGCTTTAGTTAGATATAGTGGCTAGTTTGATCGTAGATTGTATGCGTGTCTTGCCTATGCAATTTATTGTCCTAGTTGGCTATCCTTCATGTTATGTGTTCAATAAACTTGTTCAGATTGAGCTGATAGATGTGCCACCTTGCCTTCAAGTTGATAATTTGTACTTGGTTATTGTGTGATGTGTGTGAATAATAAACTTATTCAGATTGAGCTGATAGTTGTGCCACCTTTCCTTCAAGTTGAGAATCTGTACTCGGTTTATCGTGTGTTGTTGTTTCCAATAAGCCTATTTAGACAAACAGATAGTTGTGCCACCTTGCCTTCATGTTGTGAGTCTGTACCCGGCTTATCGTCAGATAATCATCTCCGCTCCGTTTCCTCATGCTCTGAATTCTTGAGGGGATTGGATAGTTAAGTTACTTAGTTTTGAGTGTTGTAGTTAAGTCTTGCAAAACCAGAAAATACTTAGCTGCAACGTATAGAGTTTTCGTGAAAGCCTTGTACCTCTTACAGCTGAGACAAAAAGACAGGATATAGTTTAGTTTATTTCCCTTTTCAAGCACTTTTGTCAAGCACAACGAGGGAGCTTCCCCTCCTAATTTGAAGAGCACTCATTGCGTAGTGTGCATAGCTGTCCGTACCGACTTGCACTCCAGAGGTGTTAGTTGTTACGCCAACATAAAGGAAAGTGCACCTTTTTCAACATCCTATTGTAATCATTTTTAATTCAAAATTTCAAAAACTGAGCTTTCAAGGATGAACCCCCTTGGCTTGCAAATTCCATAGGATGAAAACCCTCTTGGATTCATTGTGGGTTTGGGGACGAAAACCATCACATTCAATTGGGTTGATTTTACATCAAAGATCACAATTGCACTTGTTGATTCAATTAGAAATGATTAACAGTATTCTGGTCAAATTATTGAATTTTTTTATTTGTTCTAATAGTGGCGCCTAACTTGATGGTTTATATATTTCATTATATTGTGATTTTATTTCAGTAACTATAGTTTTAAATAGGGCTGTTTCATTTTCCAGTTTCTTCCATAAGCATAAACCGTAGCTGCTTGCCTTGAAGTTGGCTGCACATCTTGATAGGGTTTTTGGTGGTTGTTACTCCTTTTTCTAGGTAGTGCCTAGTGGAATCAACATCAATTTTCTTTCAAATCTGGTCGCCCAAGTCTGTGAGTTGATTGCTGCATTTATCTATATCGATTCATCAATTAATAGTGCCTAATTTCAGAGTTTAGTGATTATAATGTTGATCATTATTGGTGTTTTACTCAGTCAATTGCTGCTGTTTGACAGGATTAATTGTCTGAAATTGATCGTCATTTATGATAAAAATTGCTTACTAAACATTAGTTTTATTCTTGCTGTTCAAGGGCCTATTTGGCTGCCTAAATTTGATTATTTGTCTAAATTTCCAAAATTTAATTAATGCTAAATTGCTGCTTTAGAAGGTCAGATTTGGAATTTGCAATTGTTTAGAATTATTTGTCAATTATTATTAGTAGATATTAGATTAAATTCTGAAAATTAATTTATTGATTTTATTAGCTTAGGGTTTAGTTATTTGCATTTTGTTTTCAGTCACCTATATTCAAAAAATATAAAAAATTAGCATAGTTTCCTAGTGTTCTTGATTTGGGACATTGCAATTTCCAAGGATTGGATGAACAAAGCCATAATAGATGGATCAAATAAATTTCTAGAAAGAAAGCTAGCAAAAGAGCTAGTGGGGGTGCCAAGAGGGAAAAGATCATAGTTCCATGGAGTTTCCTAACAGGGGGACGCAGGGACGAGTTTTGTTAGGAACTGCAGGCAAGAACTGATAGTAAGAACTGCCAATTAAATGCAGATAATTAAACACACAGCAGAAGTAAAATAGAAGAATGAACAAATTCGCAGAAACACAACGAGACAACAAAGATTTTAACATGGTTCACCCAATTCTCGGACTACATCCAGAAACAACAGTTCGATATATTATTATTTTCCAGCAAATGCAATGTACGATAACTTGCAGCAACAGCTGCAACTTGCATCAACAAATTTAATCGTTTCCATTGCTCTGTATTTTCTGCACACAATGCTATGTGCACCCAATGCATAAGCCTGCGTTTTTTTGTTTGTTACTACCCGCAACTTGCAACTTCTCTGTTGCACTTCACATGCCCTCTAGCAACATCATGCAGTTTGTTTCTTTCAATTTCGTGTAGCAGCAGGCAACCAAAGCCAAGTGTGACTGTTCCAATTCGTGATAGTTCGAATTTTGTTTGCAACAAGAAACTACTTGACTTTTGGGCAGTTTTCTAAGTGTTTACAACTGAAATTCAAAAAGGCAACATGCAACAGAATTCCTTTATTAAAATTAACCATTAACCAAATTTGCTTTGGGGGTGCTACGCTAGGGGTGTTGCCCCTAGAACCACACCATGTGCTCCACCCCTGGGCCCCCACAGGAGGGATAATGTTGCATAGATGGTTGTCGTTGCACTAAAGATTGACCTCTTAATGCCCAATACAACCGCCAGAGTTAATGAATCCATAGGAGGTCTTTAAGCCATGTCATGAACCTGAATGTTGCGCTGCATAGCACAAGGAGACCAAGGGTGCACACCTTGCAACAATCCCCCCTAGTGCAAGCGAGGGGTTCAAACTCGTGACCTAGGCTCTAATACCAATTGTTGCATAGATGGTTGTCATTGCACCAAAAGATCAAATTTTTAATGCCCGATACAACTGCCAGAGTTAATGAATCCACAGGAGGTGGTTAAGCCATGTCACAAACTCAAGCGCTATGCTGCATAGCGCAAGGAGACCAGGGGTGCACACCTTTCAACAAATAATACCCCTTGGATCCATTGCATTCCCTCGTTGATTGATTTGGGGGGAAACACGCCTAGTAAAGTGGGGAAAATTTAAATTCCAATTCTGATCGGGTTCCACATATCATCAAGTTTCAAGGATGGGGGGATGGGGGGACTGCGGCAGAGCAGCAATGGGGGCATTGAAATACACATAGTACTTGTAAAAATAGTTATAAAAAGATGTATAAGAATTACAAATTAAACTTTGGAAAACTAGTAAGAGTTAAAACTTGTAAACTACTAAACTAAAAACTTGAACTTTTAAGTGAATATTAACAATTTAAAATTTAACAATGAAATGTCGAATTTGAAATTAATATTATTTCAAGATTTCATAATGATGATTACATTGAGTACAACGATGATAAAAAATTAAAATGTTCAAAAAAACAAAATGGAGCGAAGTGAGGCCTCTAATCATCCCCAAACTCCTCATCACTAGAACTGCTTGACTCAGAATCCACATGGTCAAGCTTCTCCATACTAATACCAACCAACCCTGTCTATGTAGCATTCTCATCAATCTGTGTTGGTTCCGCCGGCTCTACATCTCATCATGTTGTTGGAGTCTCCTTGTACAAAATTCTTGCGGTTAGTGAGACACAAGGCACTATTGTACAACCACAAGCTTCTTTGCTCTCCTAGAGGTAAGCCTGTACCTCTTAAGGGAGTGGATGAAGTTATAAGTAGACCCGTTTCTCTTAGCTGCAGAACTAGAAACTTGAGATAGAAAACAAATGGCCAGAGATGTCATACAATTGGGTCCATGCATAGTCCACCACAAAATTGGGTTCTCTGGTGCCATAGTTCTTGTATCCATCTCGGCTTCCTTAGAATAACCCCTAAGAGTGGGGAATTTTGTCCACTTAGTATGAATGATGCTATCTTGTTTAGGATCATATATCTTTTCGATGGCCTTCTTGAACCCTTCCTCCACCTTAGCATTTTATGGGTGTAACTTTACTAGGCCTTTGCATGTATGACTTGGGGTTCAATGTATAGGCATCAATGTGCAAAGGAGTGTTGAACTTCTCCCATCTCAATGAATGATTGGCTGAATGTGCTCATTGTAGAGTGCTAATGTGGGATCCTTCTCTTGGACAACAACCTTCATTTGGCCTAGCATAGAATCAATGCACTCGTACACCTCTCTGTAATATCCCTTGCAACTTCTGTTCTAAAGTTTTTCTCTCAAGGAATATCTTAAGGGTTACCAAAATGCAAAACAAAGATCTTGGTTACTATGACCTTCTAACACTTCCTAAAGGAGAGGGATAGACCAAAATGTCAATGTTCACACTTCTTAAACCACTGTAGAAATTTCTTACAAATCTGGCCTAAGTTGACCTCAAGGAATATTGTCAAACACTTCACTTGCAAACTCTTAACTAGCTATTTCTAAGTTTTTTCAGTTTGCTTGTTTGTCTTCAAATGGTCTTGAATGAATGTAAATGCTTGCAAATCATCACTACAATATCTAGGCAATGATCTAATATGAAGATGCAATTCACTTTTGTCTTTGAATGCATATATATGGACTTTTATATTAAAAACATGCACCTACAGCCAACTGTCATTTCCACAAACACTTGGCATGCATACTACTGTGCTATTATAAATGATCATTACATTGAATCTAAGACTCTCAACTTGTAACTCCTTTATTCAAAAGCAAACCCAAGTACAACATAACATGAATTCGCCAAGACTCTTGGTTCACAATGAAGATGCAAATACAATGCCAAGTCTGATCTGAAATAACCATCTACAGCAGCAACGCTAATGATTACAATTGACAATGTAAACTACTACAAATGACATGAGGAACCTGATTATGAAATTGCCCTATGCTGGAGATGAAGAAGCAACCAATATCCAATGCAAAGAACCTCCTCCGAGCTCAAATTGAAGCCCTCTACCAATCGCCCCTGTTCTGAAGAATAATGCAGATATATAAAATAATAATAATGCAGATATATAAAATAATATACAGCCCTTACGACTCCTTTATGGTATGCAAACTAAGGCATAGGCCCCAAGGATGGAGCGCCCTAGCATAGGAAGTGAAATCGATACCTTTAGAAGCCTCCACAAGCAAAATCGTGGCCCTTCATGGTGCCCTAATATGACTGTAATTTAATATCAGACTTCTGCAAATATAAATCAGACTTCAACACTCCTTCAATATGTCTTCAATGCTACTAGTCGATGCAAATATGATGCCACTAATGATCTCTAATCAAAAAGCAAAATGTCCTCAACAAATTTGGCTTGTCACCACCAATGAAGCATAATTAGAAAGACTGAAATATCTTCCTCTCAGCTGCAACCCTTCGGAGGAATATTTCACCACCTCAGTTATGCTAATCAATGGGAGTTATCGTTCCCAAAGACCAAAATAGAAAATCTGCAGAAACCACTAGGCTTCTCTACAAACATCAAATGCAATCTTCAATTTCCTAGATATCCAAAAATGAGCCCTTAAGATCCTTTTATACTTTTCTTGAAAAAACATCATCCTTCACTACATCCTTCACCCTCTTCCCCTGCTCTATCTTGGACTCGACCACTGATTCTATTCTGCCTTCATAACCATTAGTTGCAATGCCTCTTGTAATTCAAGCATTCTCTCCAAGAGAATGAAATAGAATGCATATCTAGTAATGACAAGTTTCAAGAATTCTTTCTTAGAGAACGTCCTAAAGAGTGAATGTGAAGTGTGGTGGTTGTAGATAAACAATTGCACATCTCTAGCATCATTGATCACTAATTTGATCCAATCAATCTTTCCCATGTCCTTGAGTGCATTATTCATGTCATGCACACAACAAGGAGTTCACCAAATATGTCTATAAGCTGCCTTAATTAATTTACCTGCAACTTTGCACACATGGGCCACATTGGCCCAACCTCCTCAATAACATCCTTGAGGATCAGAAACTGAAGTTCGGCATCCTTGCAACGTCTTGAACAATCAATTGTCTTAAGGAAATATGGGCCCTCTAAACATGTAACCATGATATTGATGAGTGGACGATGCCTAATGTCCATCCACCCATCCATGACATTACTGCATCCATTTGCCATCCAACTTTCCTTCATTTTCTCCATTGTCACATTTATCTTGGAATAGTTCTTATCCAAGATTGTGTCCCTTGGTGGCACATATGATATTCTTGCCCTTGCTACCATTGCCATCGCTTCCTTATAATAAGGACATTGAGCCACATGGAATGGAATGCCAGTGGCAAATTTTTTTTTTCCAATGGCATCATCTGCATCATCCTTCATTTGCACACTAAATAATTTAGCTATTGGGTTAGGAGCATCAGTCATCAACTTGCGTTTCCCCCTAGCCTCTACTGCATGGTCCCTTGAAGTAGATGGCATACATATAAATTGCCTCTGCAAAGAAGAAGTAGAATCGTGTGGCTAGCTCTGATGACCCCTTGGCCTATGAGACAAAGAAGTAGATATAGGTGCAACTGCATTGTCTTCACCACCAACACTAGATAGCCTACATATCTTAGCCATGAATTTTAGGTTATTTGGTGACACCAAAAACTCACATATATCCACACATTTTCCTCAGATATGAAGGAGGTGGGCATTAACTATGGTAATGCTGCCCTGAAATTTGAGGCCACTAAAGTGGCACTTCCACAACTTTGGGCCCCTAGATGTCCCAAACTTGCTCTATAATTTTGTTGCAAATTGTTTCAAAGGAGAGTTAGGATCAAAGGGTCCCTTAGCAAAATCTGCCAGTATTGTGGAGGGGCAATTCATATTTGCAATTGCATTGGCCCTGAAACTTGTGGTTTGAGTCTTATAGTCACCCCTTTTTTCTTCTACAATTTCATCAGCCTTAGGTGCATAATCAAATTCAATTTCAATGCGAAAGTGAACCTCAACCTCATCCTCACTCATGCCATGAGAACTCATTGTGACACTACAATAAACAATATAAACTTTATGAGTTATAATTTTAAAATTAAAATTTATGTCATGCCCCCGAAATAGTAATACAAAATTATCAGAATAAGTAATCTCAATTTAAATATTACTATTAAAATTATAATTTTCTTAGATAATATTATTCATCATGATGTAATAAATATTAAAAGAATATATAAAATTAACAATATTATAATTATCAAATATAATGTTGGCGTAACAACTAGCACCTCTGGAGTAAGAGTTGGTACGGACAGCTATGCACACTACGCAATGAGTGCTCTTCAAATTAGGAGGGGAAGCTTCCTCGTTGTGCTTGACAAAAGTACTTGCAAATGGAAATAAACTAAACTGTATCCTGTCTTTTTGCTTCAGCTGTAGAGGTACAAGGCTTTCTCGAAAACTATATACGTTGCAGCTGAGTATTTTCTAGTTTTGCAGACTCCTAACTACAACTATGCCAATTAATTAAAATCTATCCAATTTCCTCAAGAAAAACAGAGCATGAGGAAACGGAGCAAGGTTTGACTATCAGACGATAAACGAGTATAGATTCTCAACTTGAAGGCAAGGTGGCACATCTATCAGCTCAATCTAAACACGCTTATTGGTAACAACACACGATAAACTGAATACGAATTCTCAACTTGAAGGCAAGGTGGCACGACTATCAGCTCAATCCGAATAAGTTTATTGTTCACAACAACACATGATAACCAAGTGCAGATTCTTTACTTGAAGGCAAGGTGGCACAACTATCATCTCAATCTGAACAAGCTTATTGAACACAAAACATATTTGATCTAACTATGGAAAGAATTCACCATTATAATTGCATGAAACCCTATGTGGCATAACAATTGATCATAATAGTGAAAATGCATGAACAAATACAAAAAGAGCAATATTGAGGGCAAGGTAGGCACAACATATATCTCTCTCGTGCAAAAGTTATTTACAAATGAACAAAAACTCTTATTTATATACATCAAAGGTGTAGGGCCTAGCAGAATTAAACTCTACAGTCTTACCGGTGCGTACGGATTTATTGCTAAGCCCTAATAAAACAAACTATCACAGGTTAAGCGGAAAGCCCTTACATCGGTGATTAACGAGAAGCGTCTAATCTAAAAATGGACAATTATTGCAAGCATGCGATCCTTATTGAAAAGGTTAAGCCCGGGAGGCTGCATGGGTTACCAACAAAACCTAAATGAAACTCAAATTATTAGTAAAGCTGATCTCGAATAGATATGCATGTGATGAAACAGAGTTAACTTGAAGATAGCGCCAAGTTAACTCACAATATAAAATCTATTCACGAGGTAAAACTGAAGATCTTGATCGTGATCTCGAGCAACCAATCCACCATGAGATGGATTAAAGCTGAATCAGCATGGAACTCACGATACTTTCTGTGAAGAATGGTGTATGTAGCGTGACATGTCTTCACCAATTTGTGATGCAGGGGCGGAATTTAGCCCTATAAGTTGCCTCATCCCGAAGCAATCGCGACAAGACTGTAAGCTGATTAATCTTACAGCCAATGGTCTCCCCACTGAAAATAGCATGAATGAGTGCCTGGAGCTCTAACTGAACATCAGTAAGCTCAACATAGGCACCACCCTCAATCTGATATCGACACGGTAAGCGAGATACTAAAGTCCTCACAAACCGGAGTGCACTAGTAACGTGCTCTCTACTCTCAACCAATTTTGACGCCATAGTCTCCTCTATCTTTGCCTTGAAAACCAATTGTGTTTTCCAGGAGTAGATAGCTTCTCTATCCTCTGCATCTGTGACTGATTCATATGCCATACTCAGGTGAGCAATCATAATCTCATCTCGGGGTCTGTTAATTGCCATTTCTTGCTCCTCATCCTGGAGACGAAGACGGAGCTCTCGCGCATTATACCGCAACTGATATAACTCTGTGAGCATAGAACGGCCTCTGGCAATGAACTCCTCTTCCCACTCATCCAAACGCTTGCCATATGCAACTAAATGATTAAGTTGGCCTTGTTCTGCTGGAGGCTCAAGCATTGGTGGGAGTGTGGTAATGGCATCTGGCTTGTGAACAAGACCAGAAATGTATTGACGAAGTTGTCTGATTTCAGCCTTGAGGGCTGCCTTATCTTCTCCGTCCTTTAGTATTCTATCTCTAGCACTGTCTGTAGCAACCTGTAGTAGATCAACCTGAGTCTGGCGTGTGCTACGACCAAGGTTAACTGTGATAACCTCGAAGTCCTGAGATTCCAACTCAGCCAAACTCTTCCCCTGTGGAGGTACAGCAGTCTCGACTACGATCTCCATGTCAGTATTCCTCTCTACGTGGACCATATTCTTGATCCTTTTGTCTGGCGCATCCTGATAAATCTCATCAAAATCTGAATGATTAAGAACATAGGATGGCTGCCTCCTCTTCCTTCCTAGCTGAGTTTCAATCCAAGATTGATCTCGACTAATGCTACTGGAAGGGTCTGTAACAGGAGGTTGCGACGAAAGTGAATGTGTAGAGGATCCACTGCGAGGTGGAGAGTCTAAATCCAATTCAATGTGAATTGGGACTGGTGACTGCTCTGGAACTGGTATAGGAACTTGAGGCTGAACCTCAGGCACTGGCGGACTCTGAACTAGCCTCTGAACTGGCTCTGTGATAGGCTGTATATCAGGCTCTGTGTGTGTGTTAATAGCAAGCGCCTTGCCCTTTGAATTGTTTGGCGCTTGACCTTTCTTAGGAAGGTTACTCCTTTTCTTCTGTTTGGGTTTTGACGAGGAAGGTAGTGAAGGATTCACCACTACTGGCAGCTCTGCTCTGGGCATACTCACCCTCCTGGTCTTCTTGCTGTCGAGGTAAAGTATACTGTTCTGAATAACTCTACTTGACCTCTCCTTCACCGTTGCGTACTCCTTGGCGTACCAATCAACTGCTGGCAACGGTTGTGTATCAACCTGTTCTCTGAAAAACTAAGGAAGGACTTCTCCCTCATCATCTGATAAACCTCCCACATCTTCTGATAAGAAAATAGAAATCTGTGAGAGAGAGAAATGGCCGTAGCTGCGTCTGCGAACCTCGAAGTCATCTGCGCAATTTGCCCAGTAATCCTCCATAGAAGGCTCATGAAATATGCTTCCAGCAAGGCGAGTTGTATAATGACCTGAAAGATCATAGGCACGTGCTTCAACAAGATACTTGAGATGATATTTCTCAAGCTCTTGCCCTGCAATTTTGGCATCAACCGCCGTCTTGCACCAATACATTCCAAATTGAAGAGGAAAATTGATAGATGGTTTGTGCCTATGGCGTAAAAGACGATGAACATCATGCATCTGTATCAGGAACTCCATAAAGATTGTTTTATTCGAGGGATAACGTGGAAGCATAGCTGGATTTCCTGTAAATTAGTATACTCGGATGTAGGTATATGTCGGGAATTGAATGAACCAATCTGCCCAACTATCCATCGCTGCCCTAGCAACTGCCGAGATACGAACGTGCAACTCCCGGTCTAAATTTCTCACTGTATAAGTCAGGAAAGCCTCATGAACATGCTTGAAATGACATTCAGCCTTAGTGAACTCAAGCTGATCATAATACTGATAGACTTTCTGAACACTGAGAATGCCCACGGTGTTCAGTCCTCGGAATTGACCCTGATAAGCGATCAAGTACACGAGATATGAACACATGTGAAATTCCTGAGCAACTAGGAAACCGGTGATTTGCTTGTGGATAATATCGCTGATGAAGGATGCCCAGTCATAATGCTCCTGCCCATAAATGATACGACCAATAATGTAATACATCCAAGACTGGAAAACATTAGCATGTGGCTGACCTGAGACACGATTCAGGAGTGTAATTAGAATCGTGATGGATCCTTTCATACTCACCCGCGACCCACATTGTTTGGCAATCACATTCTTCCTTGCTTTAACCATCTTTCGCCATCTTTTTCGACATTTGTCCACTTATCAGCATTGAATGCTGCTCACCTTTGCTCCGCCAGAAATAACAAGGCTACATTCAGTGTTGGTATCGCGGCTTTCCTTTCCGATGTCTCGAGGCTTGAGGCGCAAATAACTTCGTCATCAAGCTGACACTATCACCGGGGAGTAGCAGAGTTGTAATGCTTCATACAAGACATTACGAACTCAATACAATGAACGGAGATAGGAATGGAAGCGGCCTCCAATAACCCGGACTGGCGAATGTTACGTGATCGAGCTTACGTCTGTAGGTCGCTTACTGCTACCTAATGAAACCGGATGGGGTTGGCGAAGTGTCATTACAGAAAAACTTCCGCTTTATTGGCCTTGAACTTGACTATGTTTTGACAAGATTTCTGGAAAGCTAAAAATAACTGTTGAAGCTAAAAATAGCCTTTTTAAGAGTTATTTTCGGCAAAAAATCTGAGATATGGGTTTTGTCCAGAAGAAGATTCTAAGACAGCCTAGAACGTTAGAAATGCAAAAATCTAACCTCTACTCGACCATGCAAAGAGTTTTCAGTTAAGAAAATTAGAAACTCGAGAACGAATGTTCTGAAGTTTAAAAATTCTTGAAAAATCAAACACACGATTTGAATTCGA
>VDFB02193492.1:0-13577 GCA_007258455.2 Sequoia sempervirens
TACAAAATATTTATTTTTCACAAGAGCCTCATTATCATAGCTATCAATATTCTCACTAGAGCATCAAAACAGACCTCTTTCTTATTTATTTGGGTTATGTTAAGGTCTAGGTGAGAACTCTTTATTGGCATAGAAAAAGATTAGAAAATTAATATCACATGTATACTTTTAGATTGAAGAAATATACATATAAATCTATATCAGATCTAGAAGTGAAACCCTGATGCGATCACCAAGGGTAGGCCATGCGGGTAAAAGAGATTTGTTAATCGTGACCAAAAAACCAAATAGAGAAAGATGTAACAATGTAAAAGCAAAGAACCAAAGGTACACAAAGCAATGTGTAAGATCAATTAGGTTCACGAAAAATGTAAAGAAAAATAAGATTTCCCTAGAGTTCATAGAGGCTAATAATACAATAATATGCATAATTTAACTAAAATTATTTGGTGACAAAATTCGAGGACTAATAACTTAGACAATGATAGTTTCTAGTTTTTTAAATTAAATGAGATGGATAGGGGTGCTTGGTTTGTTGACCAAATAATGTATGCTTTCAATGAATATTTTAGAATATTTTGTGTCTCTACTTTGAAAACATGATCTCTTTATCAATTGAATGACTTGAGCTCTATACTATTTTTTTTCTAAGTTATCTACAATCAAGTTTGACCATTTGAATTAGCTCCATGATCACAACCTAATCCTTTATCTCTAGATTCTATCTTACATAGTGTGTGCTTGTAGTCTATTGTTTTCTCAAAAATCTCTCTTCTTTCCTCCTACTAATTTGAAGATTGGCATTGTTTAAAAATACCTTGAAAGGGCTCTTATTGTGTCACAAGGAGATAATTTCTCTAAGGTGAACTTAAGGAAATTCATACAAATATCAAGAGACAAGTAATTCTCCTAAAATGATGTATGCATATTTGTTAAAATATTCTTTTTATCACAACAAATTCAAATGTTTTTCTATTGATTATTCCTTGATTGCTCTAAGAAGAGAGATAACTCTTTGATTGATTGAGAATGTGAAATAAATGCATAAAAATGCCTTTAAAAATTAACTCATATCATCAAATTGCATCAAACATCTACTTGGTTTGTGGTGGGAAAATAAAAAGGCCAATTAGTCAAATTTGAATTTTGAAAATACAAGGGTAAATTCCATGACTACAAGGTCAAGCATGTGACTATGAATATCACCATAGATAAAAAAACAATTAAATCTAAATGTATAATGACTATATAAAAATAGATATATAGAAGATGTAATAAATATATAAGAATATATACTTATAAAATAAAATAAAAATTAAACATACGAAAATGATTTTGAATATGTATATATAATTAAAAAAATAAATCAAATTTTCCACAAAATTGTATAATTTATCACATATACATATCTTAAATCATTTATATCTATATATAAACATTTTCTGAAAATAAACATAAAATAACGCAATATTCAACTTTCACCATTGCAGAAAGACACTTCAACTATGAAAAAACCCAAGCCGGCCATGCTTGTTTGGCAGACCTGCAAAGTTGACGTCATCATTTTCCTTGTCGGAGATCCTTCCTTCAGCAGCTACCCGTTGGGAACTTCGACCGGTTTCAAATATAAGACTCTTGAGGGGCTTAATGGCTCTATTGCCTCCTTATAATGCACACGTTCCACTATCTGTAATCGTGAGAGGCGGTGATGGATTTTACAGGTGACAGCGCAAAACCCATATTGCCATCTTCCCTCTAAGTGTGAGGAATGGGTCATTTCACTCCACTAGCAAGAGCCATGCAGAGCAGCTTTGCGCCTTGTTAAGCTTCCATCACCTTCATTATTAGCAGAGTAGCTGTGGGGATCTCAGCAACCCACATTGGTACAACGACTGGCCTCTTCCGGTCTGGATATCCGCTTTAGAGAGATCCCTGACGTCACTGTAGATGTCACTGTAGATGAAGATGAGCAACACGAGTGATGAAACTCTCATTTCGAAATTCGTTCTGAAAGCAAAGCCTGACGTCCAAGAGCTTCTGCAATCGTTGCATTCGTCTTCACCCATCTCTGCCTTCGTTACAGATTTCTTCTGTACTGACATGCTCGACGTTAGCGCCAGCCTTAACATGCCATCTTATTTGTTCTGTCCAGCATCTGCTTCTTTTGTTTGCTTCATGTTACATCTTCCAAAGCTCGTCTCGGAGATTGAGGTTTCGTTTAAAGACGTTGATTCTGATGTGAAGATTCCGGGGCTTCCGCTGATTTCCACCAGGGATCTGCCCACTGCTGTCCAGGACAGGTCGAATTCTGCGTTTAATTGGTTTGTTCACCATGCCTCCCGCTTCAAGGAAGCATGCGGGTTTCTCATTAACACCTTTGCTGAGCTGGAGGAGGAAGCCGTAAAAGCCCTTAGTGCGGCAGGAAACCCGCGTATCTATCCAATAGGCCCCTTGATGTTCCTAGATTCTGATGCTCCGGGCGATTTAAGGTGCCTGAAATGGTTAGATGAGCAGCCTCTGTCATCCGTTCTGTTTGTGGCCTTCGGAAGCAGAGCCGTTTTGTCAATGGAGCAAATTACAGATCTAGCGTTTGGACTGGAAGCCAGCGGCCACCGGTTCCTCTGGGTTCTGCGCGGGTACAAGTCTGGGGACTCTTCTTCTCTGGAAATTGACATTTCTCAGCTTTTACCGGAGGGTTTTGAGAGTCGACCCAGGGAACGCGGTCTGGTCCTCCTTAATTGGGCTCCTCAGATCCCGGTTCTTTCTCACCCTTCTACTGGAGGCTTCCTTTCACATTGCGGGTGGAATTCTACGCTGGAGAGCGCCTCGCATGGAGTTCCCATGATTGCTTGGCCTCAGGGTGCCGAACAGAGGATGAACAGGGTCATATTGGTGAAGCAGATTCAGGTAGCCATAGATTTGAGAATAGAAAGCAATGGATTTGTGAGTAGAGAAGAAGTGGAAAGGGCAGTGAAGGAATTGATGGAAGGAGAGGAAGGATCAAAGGCCAGGGAGAAAATGAAAAAGTTGAAATACAAGGCAAAAAAGGCACTCATGGAAGGAGGGAGTACAATGAAGGCCAGAGCTGATGCAGCCAGAGATTTATCACAGAAGGCAAGCTTGACTCCGTAGTTTGTGGCCTATGTAGGCCAAATTTGTTGTTCGACAGTGGCTACTTTTCTTGATTTTTTCCCCTCTTGGTTCCGTGATTATTGGGAAATTTGTTGCTTTGACATCAGCTATACTTTTACTCGTCTTCTCTGATCTGTTAAGGATGAGGCAGTTTATTTGGTTGAACTCTGTGAACGTTCTGTCTTTCTCATAACACCATTTATGATTTTAAAAATGGCCAAGATATGGATCGGTGCAGATTTGTTTGAGAAAGTGTAGGATGAATCAGTCAACAACGTTCCCGCTTTATAATCAATCTTGGTTATAGAATTTTTGGCAGCCTCAGCCTGGAATGTAAAATGAACAAGTTGAGAAACGCTGATATATAGTCTCAGAGGGAATCACAATGTCTTGTGTAATACTCTACCGAAACCTCTGGTACCAGATTAGTTGCAATGATCTTTTCTATTTTTGAGTGAACGTTTCCTTCGTAGGACTGACTGTAATTTATCTGAAATTAGATAAATGAAAGTCTGCATGAATTTGTCTTCTCTAAGAATTACATTAGAGCACATGAATTTGAAACATAGTTGCTCGCCTTGACATCCTATAATATCTAGAATCTAGAGGACATACAAGAAAGTTTTCTAGCAACATTAATTCAATTAGTCAATTCTTATTACATTTCAAGAAGAAACATATATAGCCCTTTAGCCTGTAAAAAAGTAGATAAGTCAATTAGACAATTGGGACAATTCTCCGCACTCTATTCTTTATACCTCATATTATTGCGGTCTTTCAAAGTTCGCTATAACAATCACTCTAATTAAATTTTGAAACTTTTTCATTCCTAAATAGAATACACATGGCCTCTAAAAAATAGATAAGTTAATTAGACAATTTGTACAATTCTCTGCAATTTATTTTTTATACCTCATATCGTTGTGGTCTTTTAAAGTTCACTATAACAATCACTCTAATTAAATTTTGAAACTTTTCCATACCTGAATAGAACACAACTTATTAGGGGAAAAATATAAGTAGACAAATCCTAAACACATGAAAACAATTAAGAAATTGATAGAAGGCTTGTAAGTTATCATGTATAAGTCTTCTAATGAAATGTAATGGTAGGGAGAAAACAGAGCAGAAATGGACATAAGACTTGTATTTATCAAAGAATAAAAATTTTACAATGATTTTCCATCATCTGAGCTTGGGCTCTTTCATAGATAATTTCATACAACAAAATCACAAATTATATTCATTCATTCTTCCAGGCATGAGCTGCTGCTCATTCTCAATAGCACTACCGTACGCCTGCTTGACTATTGATGGAGCTTGTGCTCCTTGACAAATAGACATCAACACACCTATATATTTCTTGTTGCAAGCTCTTAAGAGGCGGAGCTCTTGAGAGAGTAAATACAAAGTGCCCAAATTCAACAATATATAAGGCCTTCATCTACAAAGAAAGCTTGCATAGTAAGCAAAGTAATTCAATACAACTTTTAGTAACTTGAATTACATTGTCAAGTAAAACCTTCTTCCAACCAAAAATCCATTTTACGGATATAGAATGGATTTTTCCTTTAATGTTTTGATGAGATATGAGCTGCAAAATAGAGGATCTAGAGCTATCGGGAACAATTGGTGGCATATTTAGAGTGAGTAGGTGTGATTATAATCTCCAACATCTATATCTACCACAACGCATCTCGGGTCAATTCTAGTGATTGGTGATTGGGGCATGTTAGCATAGTCTTCTCATTATTACTTGTCTTATAGTATGCTAACATCCACCATAATTATAGTCACAACAAAATCTTCCAAAAATAAGTGAATAACTAAAGTTGACTGGAAGTAAGAATTAAACAACAATTAATGGTTGGTTACTTCACTATTGAGCATTGCCTAGTTCTTTGTCAAGAAAAACCAAAAGCAAAGGAGAAAAATGTGTCTTAAGTTCAATACATAACCATGCCCTACTTGAAATTCTACCTTCAAAGAGTGTAAATTCGCTTTGCGAATCTCAATTATATTTTTGTTCTACCAGATATAACTAGTCAAAGTTATGTGATGGTCTTAAATAACTCTATATGCACTAATAGCTGGATGAGACCTCCCATGAAAAATATGTGCTAATTGCTTTCAAATGCAAGCATAATAAGACATGTTCAAGCTCAACCTTTTGAATATGTGTCCTAGATTGACAACCATTTTGAACAAACCTTGGGATTAGACATATTGTAATTGACAAAGATAATAAATGTTCTCAACATTATTTGTCCATTCGAAAGAGTTTACCTCCTTATGAATAATAAACTATGACATCACCCCCTTCACTTTATCATAAATTTTACATTAAAAATTCATTAAGTTGTGTGTGTGTGTGTGTGAACCCAAAAGCAAAAGAGAAAAATGTGTGTCTTAGTCAACACATAATTATGTCGTAACTGAAATTCTACCTTCAAAGAGTGGAAATTTCCTTTGCAAATCTCAATTGCATTTTTGTCCTACCTGAGATAACTAGTCAAAGTCATGCAATGTTCTTAAATGTCTCTCTATATGCACTAATAGTTGGAGGAGACCTCCAATGAAAAATACGTGCTCATTGCTTTCAAATGTGAGCATAAAAAGACATGTTAAACCTTTTGAATATGTGCCCTAGATTGAAAACCATTTTGAACAAGCCTTGGGATTAGACTTATACTAATTGATGAAGATAATAAAGGCACTCAACATTGTTTGTCCATTAGAAGGATTTTACCTCCTCGTGAATAATAAACAACAACATCACCCCCTTCACCTTTAAACTTGACTCTAAAAATTCATTGAGTCATACTACATTGACACATCTAGACTTAGTAGTACCACCAACCTAGAGACATTTGACACCATGCCACTCAACCTTTGCATACATGAACCTACTATGATGATCACCATTTGTCCCTTGAACCAATAGACAATCATGGGTTCTCAATTGGATATCACATCCTCCAATTGACAATTCAAATACTATAAATTCCGTAAAAATAAATGATATTTGTATTTTTATGAGTCTAAATAATTGATATATATTTTTTGATTATTCTATTTACTTTGATCTAACTAAAGATTCTTTGAATAATTCCTCTTCTTAAAATATTCTAAAACTTCTATTAAAACTTATTTCTAATTATTGTCATATACGTGTTCCTTATTGTTCACCCTAGTGCTACAAAATCTTGTTTCAATGCAAATTCACAAATTTTAAATGTAATTTTATTGTATTATAATAAAATAATGAGTATTTTTCTTCCTGGAAGACAAATAGAAACAAGCGACCTGAAACGACCCTACCAAACCGGCCGATGTGGTCCAGACGACACATAATAACTATGATGGCACCAACAAAGGAAACAACCAAAAACTAAACGAAGGTATGAGACAGCAACATTCGGAGGTGCTGAAAAATAGGTTACGATCAAATGGATGCGGCAGTTTATGAGACAGCAGATATTAAATAACACAGTAAACATTAATATTTAAAAAAAAAACATTCTCCATTAGATGAGGAGGATATTAGAGTTCAGCGGCTGGCGTTGGGAACTTCCTGTGTCGTTAGGCATACACAACTTGACATCCATATGGATGCTCTATTTCTTGTGCTTACAATATATGATTCTAGTATGTGTAATTGTTGCCTTACTCTGCTTGGAAAGGTCGTTTCTATGGCCACAAGGTCGACCTTGGATCATAGATCTGCTCCTTGAAATTTAAAATTTTCGGATTCATTTAAAGATCAGTTTGTGTGATGTGTATGATGTGTATGATGTGTTGTTTTGTTTTTGTATTTAGAAATATTCAATGTATTTGTTTTAATTATCCGAGCATCATTTGAAATCGTCATATTTTAGAGCATTAAATGAAGAATCAATAGTGACACACTTAGATTTAGTGCACTCAAAAGAGTTTAATAGATCTGCATACCTCATTTCAGGGCCCTTACCTGCTATCTTCAAACTTTTGTACACATTTCTAGGAGTTGACCTAAGATAATTTGTTTGCTTGTAAAGAAATGATGGTCCTTCCAAAGGTTTTTTAATACTGGCTACCCATAGATATGAGAGAAGACAAGGTGCATAAAGACATACTTAGTGAGCAAAAGAGCAAATCACAATGCACAAGGGAAAATTTGGACTCAAGTCAAACAGACTAGTCCAAAATCATGAACTTATATTAGACCTACAAACTTATCTATAGAGTACAAATAAAGTGCATACTTCAAGACATTTTACTAAGAGGCATGCTTTCTAAGAAAAATAGCTAATAAGCTCCTTAATCTTCAAAAAAAGTCACTCAATCTTTAGTCAATTAGATATGTATATTTATTTACATGTTACTTTCCTAAATTAATTATTGTATATTATTAGATTTATCAATCCCAACTGTCATCATTTAATTTGTTCATTTGTGCTTACAAGTGATTGTATTTATTTAATTAACCTAGGTTAACTTTAACTAAAATTTTATTTTCCTTTATATTTCCCCTATTCATTAGGATTTTAGATATGCAATTTTCTAATTTCACATTTTATTCCAAATTTGATATATCCTTGCCATCTTTATGCTTCATTGATATATATTTCCTTTAGGGTTGTGTGTGCTTATTTATACTTCCTATCTATAACATGCATTGTACCCACCCTTAAACTAGCCCGAGGGTTTAAATTTTATACTTTTTTTAGATCTAACATACAACTTTTTTTCTAATTTTTCTATTATGAGATTTATTACCTTTTTACATTTACACTATTCCATCATGATGTCGTTTCTCCCTTATGAAAATCACTTCTTATGTCACAATACTTTATGATGATACGTATCTTATGGCCTATGATAGTGACTTAGATACTACTTCATCCCTATGTCCACTTGATACAATGAGAGATCTGTTGGACTAATCACCAGTGTCCCCCTTCGGGGTTTGTGACATGGCTTAACTGCCTCTCGTGGATCTAGGTAAGTCTAGTGTTTGTAGCGGGTGTTGATGGGTCAATCTTTTGGCTCAACGACAAACATACCAACAATTGGTATCGGAGCCTTGGGTCACGGGTTTGAATCCTCTCGGGTAACGCTGAGGGGGGGATTGTTGGACTAATTGCCAGCGTCCCCCTTCGGGGTTTGTGACATGGCTTAACCGCCTCCCGTGGATTTGGGTAAGTCTGGTGTTTTTAGCGGCGCTGATGGGTCAATCTTTTGGCGCAATGAAAAACATACCAACAATATCTTTCCCCATGTGTTTGTGTGCCTAATAAGTGTGATATCTTTTCTTTTACATATATGGTTCCTTCTCCATGTTTATCTATTGATTCATTATTCCTTGAGGAGCATGGTGTTGTGCACTTGAAAAATACATATTTGTCACCTTCACTCACATATGATATTGAGGAACTCTCTTCCATGTCTAGTAATATACTTGCTGATTTGGGACTTCGTATTTATGACAATTGCCCTAGTGATGAAATTTTTGATTATTGTACTTATTTTATTACTAGTGATATTCATCTACATTGTTGGCTAGTGTTTTTCCATGTACAACATTTAAAGTTAACATATAACAACATGTTCTCTTGAATAGAGATAAAAATCCCCCTAAGGCTTTGAATACCAAGTCTTGGAAAACAAGATAACCCAATAGTTAATGATTTACTTTTTAAAAAAAGACCACGGTGATTGATTAGTGTTTCAACACAAACTAGTTAATTTTAAAATAGCTAGGATATAGAGGGAGGGAGAGAGAGAGAGGGAGAGAGGGAGAGGGAGAGAGGGGGAGTGGGAGGGGGAGAGAGAGAGGGGTGGGTGGGGAGGGAGCGAGGGAGAGAGAGAGAGGGTTAGTTCTTGAGCTCAAGGGAGAGAGAGGGATAGAGAAAGGGATGAAGATAGTGAGAGAGAGAGGTCTAGTGTGTAAGGGATATATAAATAGTGAAATAGAGAGAGAGAGAGAGAGAGATGATATGAGCTTGCAACTAATTACTGAATTTTGACTAAGTTTTAAAAGGAATTGCCAAGATGTACCAAAACATGAATCTACATTATAACTCCCAGAGATGCGTGAGGCCATTCTCAAACATCACAGAACTACTTATAGGGATATGACTTCAAGGTATAAGAAAGTAACAAAAGTATTAAAACTGTAGAGAAATGTTAATTAAATATTTCTTTCATGTGTATAGAAATCTAATGGGAAAAGAATCAGGAATTTTTCACATAAAGCATAATTTGGTGTTTTGCATAATCAATAATCACATTTTTTCTTCTAAAAATGTAGGAGAATTAATATTACACTCCAGGTATTGCTCATCTTCCATATGCCCATGGGATTCCACCAGCGAAGGTTGGACTAACATTTCAACATCCAAAGATGTGGTTTTACGAATTGTAATAACTTGACACAATCTCAAGCGTGCTCCCTATCAGGTTCGCATGTGTTTCAATGTCAAGTAAAAAAATGACATAGTAATACCAATCTGTTTGTTAGCTTTTTAACAATATATTTTTTTTCACTTTTCAAATATTTTAAGATTTTTATCTTTAATTTCTTTTCCTAGCATCTCCATTCTTTTCCTAAACCTACATATGGTATTTTTGGTCTTATTTTTTATCCATTTTTCAAAATTTGAAACAAATTACATTTTTACAAAATAGAGTCTATTCTTTACACATTTAAAATAATGATTTTTTAAAATTATGTCCACTTTGAAAATTAATAAAAATTTAGATATGGTTGATTAAGATCCTTAAGGGTCCAAACTAGGCCTCACAAGTGGCTATGAAATTTAGAAAAATAAAGTTGATCAACTTGACATAAAATTTGAAATAGGGATATTAACATAATTTAGAAAATATGCAGAATATAATTGTAGCAAACTGAATGTAGTTTCTAAGCTACTAGTCCTTTTTTGTGAAAAATTAAATCTATTTTTTGAAAATTTTAAATTTCAATGCAATAGTACTAAATTTTAAGGAAAAAATAAAAAAATAGGTGTATGTCTAACCAACCTAAGACAAAGAAAAAATAATTTTTTTCTAAAACTTTCAATAAGTAGAGGACACATGCCCAAATGTGCCACCCTTTTTTTGTAATTTTTTGCATGTAAATAATTAGTTATGATTTTTTATTAGAAATTTTCAAAATTATTAAAACATGTTTGTCTGACCACGATAACTTGGTAAAAAAATTATGAAATTCATTTTTTTTAACCTATAGAATCAAAAGCATAAAATATTCAACACATCTTTCAGATTTGAAAAATGTGATTTATAGGTTGCAAGTTATAGAAGTTTTTCAATCAACCTAGTAATCAAGACTTTTATCATAATGTATATAGAAAATCAATAATAATTATCCATTAAATTCAAAATAAGGCATATGTTATATTGGTGGAAAGCTAGCAATTTTTTCAACAAACCCTTTTTGTTTGATCAAATTCAATAAAAAAAAATCGTCAACCACAAGGGTGAACATTGGAAAACTAAAGAAATTTTGTAAACACATTTTTTCAGTTGACTTTCTAGGTATGACACCCCCAAGCCAAATCCAGAGCCAAAATATTTTTTCAGAAAAATTGCATATCCATTTGGAACATATATTTGTTACGTCTGTTGTTTATAATATTTTGCATTATTATTAATAATATATAATATATTAATATATTACATATTATATATTATATATTATATACTACATATATTTAATATACTATATATACTATTTATTATATATAATATTTATTATATACTACATTATTATATATATATATAGTGAGATAGAGAGAGGGGGGAGTGAGAGATAGAGCTTTGATTAAGAGGGAAAAAAGGTTTTGAATGGACTTGAAACCATTCACAGACAGGTTTTGACTGGGACCCAAAACCTGCACAAAGAAGAACAAGTTGCAGAAAGAATCAACATAGCCTACTAGTAGCGAACCAACATCAGATCAATATAATAACAACATGACTATCTAGATCTACTCAAAGGTTTTGACGGGACCTTAAACCCCACCAAGTTTAAAAGGAAACCTAAAACCCACTTACATCCAGAAACAAACCATGTTTTAACGGGGACCTTAAACCCATATGAACCCAAAAACCATGGAACAAAGTCTCATGCATCACACCAGGTTTTATCGGGAACCATAAACCCATGACAAACATGCACACCTTCGAGAGCCACTGGGCAGGAGGCCAACTAGTCACACCAACAGGTAGAAGACGATCTCTTGTAGCATCCCCACACATGACAAGCTGAAATAGACCCCACCTTAAAAGGAGTCAGCTCCCCTCTAATAGAGAAAGTGTCAAGAAAAACCAAACCACCACTACAATTAGTCTAAAACAAGAAACAACTTCACCTCCATAGGAGCCTACACCACCTCAACAGGTACTAAAACAGAGCATACCAACAGCAAGGAAAGCTCCTCCAAAAAACCACATTCCCCAACTCTACCTCTAGAAGAGAGGGATCCACCTCAAAAGAAGACTCAGATTGGAGTAAAGAGAAGAGAGCTAACAAACTAGCAGAAGGGAGAAACTTGACACCCATCAACAACTCGAGCAAAAGGGCCACAAAGAGAGACACGGTGAAAAAACCCACCCAAAACTGAAAAACAAATCATGGGCATGGGAATAGTACAAGAGAAGTAGCCCATCCAAACCAACCAAGAGCGACAACAGCTGAAAAGTACAACAGGATCAACCTTCTCCAACACCACCTCTAAAGAGAGTAACACCTCCAAACAACCAGTAGAGGCAGCCAAAAAAAGCCCACATGGGTGCTGCCACAATAATGTGTCTCACTTTTGGGATGTGTTGATTTTCACTTGAAATCACTATTTTTAGAAAAAGCTAATGATTTAAGTCTTGAGAGGCTCCATCTAAAGGATTTTAATTGAAGATGGATAGATAATACCCCCTTAGATCAAACCCACTTGGATAGAACCCCTCTAGTATTAAATCATACGCACAATGGAGTCTCCTTTGCACCTATCAAAATGCTGACAAAACCACTTTTCTTTGCACGAGGGGATAAAAATAGCAATATTTAAAAATTATATTTTTCAAGATTTTAGCCCTTGAAACTAGTTTTCCAACAAGCATAGGTTTGATATATTTTCATTTTATATCATGTATTTAATTTTCAATTTTTACTAAACATAGGTTTTTCTCTAAGCATCAAGCTCTTTGTTGTGCCGGTGGGAAAAATAAAGTAAAATACATTGTTAAAAAAAATTCACGAAATACCATTCCTAGGTATTGATGTCCTTGTTACCCAAAACTGAGAAAATTTAAAAGTTTTGATAAGATACACACAAAAAGTTAGGTTGTACATGACACACACATATGTCAAATTATGAAATTTCTGATTGACTTCAAAAAATTAATTTAAAAAAAATAATGCAACTAAAATTATGAAAAATAATATCTTTCGTGGAATATTGGTATTTGAGAATCTATATTTTAAAATTAAATTTAATCCCAACTATAGAAAAAGTTATGTTGTATGCACGACCTAAGCGTTACTTTCTAAAAATGTTGTTTTCTATCTAAAACCAATTATTCAAGGAGATGTTGAAAGATTCATGATTTATTTCAGAAAAATTGAAAAAAAAAATAGAATCTATACACAAATTGCCACAAATCAAGTTAGTTCACATAAAATTGAAATTCTTAATGGTTTAGCTACTATAGGTCTCAAAAGATGAAGATTCAGTTTAAAATATTGATGTAAATATCCATCTTGGGCAAAAAGTGAGGCACAATATTGTGATTGCACCCACTGTACCCCAACTGTAGAAAGAGAAATAAGGCCCAAATGGGGAATCTATTCAACCAAACAATAAAAGGGAAACCAATGCCAACAAGAGAACCACAACCAGTAGCAACAAGGATGGGAAAACACCACTCCCCAAAAGCCTCACTAGCATATAAAACTTTAAAGCCCAACCTCTTAAGGAAAACCAACCCAAAACAGGGGAGCTACGAGAGCATAACACTAGAAGGAATGCGCCAACCCCAAAAACAAAGAAGACACTCCAAAAGGATAAAAAACCAAATAAGACACCAACATAAGGGAGCGAGTAGAAGTAGAAGAAACTTAACCAGTCTCCATTGGTAAGGCACCACTGAAGACCCATAGGCTACGGACCTCGAAAATCCCCACTAGACACGAAGGTATCTAGCAATGCCCAAAGGAGGTAGCCCAAAGCATAAAAGAGCCCTCACCATAGCAAAGAAGGCCACCACACCACCATATAAAGGGAGAGAACACCCACCACAAGGAAAAATAGACGGCCTGGAGCTAAAGCCAAAAACTCCCAATGCCCAGAAGAGACCACCAGTAGCCATGAGATGGCCAAGCCACCAACGTCCCACAAAAGGAAGGAGCCCAACAACCCCAATGACCAGTCAACAACAACATCATC
>VDFB02193493.1:0-10373 GCA_007258455.2 Sequoia sempervirens
TCATATTATTTCTCTCTTAATTAAATAAACAAAATTAAAAACTTTGTTTTATTTAATTATTATTATTATTACTTCTTTTATACTTCTATCTTAAATTAAATACACAACTTAAATAATTTGTGTTATTTAATTACCTCATCACATTTCTTCTTAATTAAATAAAGATATCCTAAAATCTTTTATTTAATTATCATTTTCCTTTTATTTTAATTTAATAAACAAATTCTATAGTTTGATTTATTAAATTATTTATTCCTCTTTGCTAAATTTAAATAAATCAAAAATATTTAAATTGATGCATAAATCATATTCCTTTTATCACTCACCAATAAAATTAGATTTTTAAAATCTAATTAATTCTACTGTCATTCACGAGAAGAGCTTCGGGGACAAACCTGCAGGAAATCCTCACAATCTTCTTCCAACAATCTTCCCTCTCATCTTGCCTGGTGTTTTCATGGGGAGGAACAATCCTCCATGATCAGCTCCATCTTCTCATCCCATACCCTTCAATTCTCTAGATTAAATCTCAACCTCTGCTATGTTTTCCCTCCACAAATGAGTGCCGTGAAAGCTATAAATACAGGTCTTTGGCTACAGGAAAAACATCCTAACTTGTGTAATCTTACTCTGTAGGTTTTCCAAGCATCCAAGCATCCAAGCAATCAAGTATTCAAGCATTCATCCAGCATCCATCAAGCATTCATCCAGCATTCAGCATTTGCAGTCATGGCTACCATTACAGTAGTTTTACTATTTAATCATATAGGAATAGAGATAGTTTGAATTCTCACTCTCTAAGTGTCATTTCAATAATCTAATTAGCTTCTAAAATCTGAGAGCAAAGTAGATTAGAGAGATCTTTAGAGTAAGAGAGCAATAGGACAGCTTCAAAGGTTCTCGCATTTAAATTGATTTAAATTTTCTTGAATCTTTGCTATTATGTCTTATTTAGAAGTGTAGATGCATTCTAGATTGTTTACATCATTCCACCCATTTGCAGTGTCATGAGCTTTCTTCAAAATATTTGCAGAATGCATATCTTGTAATCAATTCATAGCAAGGCGTGCATTGATGAGAAATTATTTGGAAGGGGCAAACCAAATCTGTAAACATGAAAACATTGATGAGAAAATATTCTGAGCGGGAAAATAAAATCTGTAAAATATCTAATTTCGAGAATCATTCTCAATCTCCCTACAACCACTGCTTCAATCTACTCACAATAAACATGAAAAGTAGATCTAAAGATATCAGGATTTTAAATCTCCTAGAATCTTGAGTTGGAGACAAATGAAAATATTAACTATGAGAAGGCGTCGTATAAAGTGAATGGTAACGTTTGACTGCTTCTCCCCATTGGCGTTGACCCTGAAAAAACTCAGAAATAGAGCATCAAAGAATGATTTGTCGTCGACCTAACATGGTTTATCGGTATGAGTAAATGGTTTTGCATGCGTGAAACGGGTATGTCGGGCTCTTGTGTACTGGAAATTCCACAATAAAGAAACTATCAGCGAAACAAAAATAAGGAATGAGGATAATGACAAAAAATTTAGGTAACAATACCCATTTATGAATGAGTGTTGGAGCCTAAACTCCTATCCATATGGAATGGGTACCCATTTTGGTTTTTAAAATGGGAATCTATTTCTATTTATACCATATAACTATTCCTTTTTAGAATGGGTGCATATTTTGGAGTAATTATGCATTCATAAAAATGTAAATTTCTAACCTATAGTTTTTCTATTGTTTTAGGCTTGTAAACACAAGCTTCATCCTTGGACTTGAAAGTTTAATGTCATGTTAATAGCTAGAGAAAAACATACTTGACCAATATTGTTGATGACCTTTTTTTATAATTTGTTGACCAAATTAAAAACCATTACAAATGACAATGTCTAGTTTCGAAATATGTAATTTATATTTTATTTTTTGAGATATTTTTCTATTTATCAATTAAATTTTTAGCAAAGGGACTCATAAAATTGAAATGACATATATTATTTTTTAATAATTCATTTTAAAATTACTTTAACTCAAATTATGTTGGTCGTACATGAAGGGTTATAAAAACACAAATTAGGGCCAATAAAAAACTAATTATTAAAAATTAAAATAAAAGTTTAACCAAACTTCACCATTATATGCATATTTCAACAAAAGTAAGTAGAAAACTACTTTCATTTAGGTCAAATTATGATGGTTGTACACATGCATTTTTAGCCTAAAACATATTATTTTCAAAAAACAACTTTTGCACATCTTATACAAAACAAAATTTTATTATCTAGGTATTAAAATAAATTACACATTTGAAAACTAGAAACAAAGTTCTATATTTCATATTTTTACACCATGTTAATATTATATGTATACGTGGTTCAATTTTTTACTTTAACTATGACAAAATTTTATTTTAAGGAAATAGACTTCCACTTTTTGGCCAGAAAGTGAACCCATTATCTTGCACCCACCCCATCAATCTTTATCCTTTTCCTTATACTTTTCTTCTATATAATATTCTCCTATCTTATTACATACTCTCTTCTATTCTACATTATGTATAGTTTACATCTTCAATCTATTCTTGTACCTAAGTGTAAGTATTATGTCTCTTGTATATGTTATGAACATTGGATGCATTGATGGGTTAGTGCAGGATCATGTGGGGCCAAACTAGGCCCCTAAGTGGTAATGAAAATTCAAAAAAACAAAGTTATGCAACTTGACATAAAAAATTAAATAGGTTATTAACATAATTTGAAAAAATATATAAAAGCAGAATTTGTAGCAAATTGAATATAGTTTCTAACCTACTAGTCCTTTTTTGAAAAACATAAATCTATTTAGTTAAAATTTAAAATTTTAATGTAGTAGTACTAAATTTTCAGGAAAAAAAAATAGGTGTTTGTTCGGCCACCTTAATGGGGAGAAAAGAGAAATATTTTTTTTCCAAATCTTTCAATATAAGTAGAGGAAACATGCCTAGATGTGGCACACATTTTTTTGTAAATTTTTGACAAGTAAATATTTAGTTATGAATTTTATAGTAGGAATTTTTAAAAATATTAAAAACCATTTGTCCGGCTACCCTAACTTGGTCAAAAAAATATGATTTTTTAAAACTATAATTGTGAAGCATAGTGTGATGCATCTTTCAAATTCAAAAAATGTTTAACCATTTAAAAGTTATAGATGTTTTTCAAATAGCCTATCGGTCAGAACTTCACGCATAGTGCATGTAGAAAATCACTAATATTTCCTATTAAATTCAAAATAAAACATATCTTATCTCAGTAGAATGTTATCAATTTGCTAAACAAACCATTTTTGTTTCATCAAATCAAATGAAAAAAAGTTGTCAACTTGAAAGGTGAAGTTTGAAGAACTCTTGCAACCCCTATAAACACGTTGGGGATGTTGACTTCTTAGGTTGATTGCCCCCAAGCCAAATACATAAGCAATACCAAAGCAAAACGGATATCTGGTAATATCAAATATTCATTTTTTAAGAACAAAATTGAATATTTGATACAAAAAGGGGATATCTGTTACTTATAGCTGCATAATGGATATCGTTATTAATGCCTAAGAAATAGATATTTGTTTATTAAGAGAAGAAATATTAATATATAAAAATCATTATATAGTAACATTTAAGATGTTATAATATTAATATTAGTATAAATATTTACATATATTTTTTATTAGTATATAATATATTTAATATAATATTTAATATTATCTATTCATTTAATAAATTAATATTATAATTATATAAATATTAATATATCTTAATATAAAAATATTAAGATATATTAATGTTTTCTATAGTTGGATGTGCATAATAGTTCTTGTGTTTATTGTATTGTACTCATTTATT
Organism: Sequoia sempervirens; assembly: GCA_007258455.2. Classification (NCBI taxonomy): domain Eukaryota; kingdom Viridiplantae; phylum Streptophyta; class Pinopsida; order Cupressales; family Cupressaceae; genus Sequoia; species Sequoia sempervirens. Next base: position 3,890 of record VDFB02193493.1, read on the forward strand.
GTTTTGCCAACAAAAAATAATTAGGGAGAAAATAACAATAGTGGAGCTGCATTTATTTTTGTACAAATTTTGGATAGTGAATAAACACAAGAGCATATTAATATTAATGTACATAATATTAATATTTATAATATTTATACTAATATATTATAAATAATATTATAATATATAAATATAAATATAAATATTATATTTATATATATATATATTAATATATTAATTATCAATAACAAATATTTGTAACACAGAGCTCAAACCAAATCCACCATATTGATAAGATTTATAGAGAAGGAAATATGTACCCATATTGTAAATAACAAATATCCATTATGCGAGGCCTAAACAAACTCACTAGATCTTCAAATTTTAGATGGGTCTTTGCTATAAAAAATAGATATTGATTTTTAGTAATGGATATCTGTTATCTAAACTCAGGAAATCTATTAGGTATTAAATATTATATATATTATATTATATATTATGTATTATCTGATATATTATATATATGCCATATTATTATTATTATTTCCAATATATTAATGTATTTTTATATATATTATATATTATTTTCTTATTAATATATTATAGGGTATAGGGATGGGGATTGAGGGTTGAGGGATAGTGTTCAGGGATGAGGGTATAAGGCATAGGATGACAAACCTTGAGAATGTATGGTTTATCATTTAAGTATAGTGTTGAGGGACAATGTTCACAGTTTAGTGTATAAGGTCGAGGGTATAGGATATAGGGATGAGGGTTGACGATGTAGGATTTAGTGTTTAAGGTATAAGGTTGAGGGTTGAGGTGTAGGGTTTAAGTATAAAGTTGAGGGTTTAGGATTTACAGTTGAGGTATTATGTTTAGGTATGAGTGTATAAGATTATGTAATTAGGGTATATGATATTGGGTATAGGGTTTACCATTTGGGTTTTTGGTATAAGGCATAAGGTTAAGGGTTTTGAGTGTAGGATTTAGGGTTTATGTATATGGTTGAGGGTCAAAGGTTGAAGGTATTTGGTATATGGATAAGGGTTGAGGGTGTAGGGTTTGGGATTTAAGCTATAGGGTTGAAGGTTTAGGGAATAGGGCTTAAGTATAGGGTTGACGGTACAATGTTCAAGGTTTAGGCTATAATATTGAGGGTAGAGGGGTAAATGGATGAGGGTTGAGGGTGTAGGGTTTAGGGATCAAGGTATATGGTTGAGTGTTGAGGGTTGAGGGATTAGAGCTTAAGTATAGGGTTGATGGTTTAGGAGGTAAAAATCTCTCAGATAAATAAAAGTCGGAAAGAAAAAAAGAAATCCCGGAAATCGTCGGAAATCGAAATCAAATCATCGGAAATCGAAAAAAATTAAATAAAATCGAAATCTCGATATCGGAAATCCCTCGGAAATATCGAATCGAGAGTTCAAGTCTCGGATTCAGGATTCAGTCCTCGATTAAAAGAATCGAAGATCGCGTCCCTCGGTCCGTCATCAGATAAAAATCTAAGGCATATAGGGAGAAGGGTTGAGAATGTATGTGTTGATGTGTTTTATGCTTCTCAACATAGAGTATAGACATCATACTCTTGAAAGACAATCTTCCACCATTCTGAGAACACTATCCCAAGGTCTCGATGTTAGGTAATGCCGATTAGCAGAATATCTTACACTAACTCATTTGACTGCAAAATCTTGATGAAATTTGTCCAAAATCCAGCAGCTATAATTTGTTATGCTCATCACGGTGCCTCCTAAAATTTGATGGTAGCCAATTTTAATTTTTTTTTTGAAATTTTATCCCCCCCAATGTTCATTAATTTTTGACAAACCTAGGGTTGGGAGTCAAAATGTCAATATCGATTCGTCAAATTACGACAAACATGAAAAATAAAAATCAAATTGTGGCCGACAAAGAAAAGTGAGTTCTTTGATTTATTCGCGGCAGTCTTTTCTCTACAAGAGCGGTTTGTGGAGAACTAAGGATGATTTTCTTAGGAAAAATCATAAAAATTCAAAGATCTCCTTGAGTTGAGGGTAGTCATTGTCTTTTTGTAGAATTCAGTTGTGCAGTCAGATTTGTAGTTCTAGGTTTGAAAATCATATTTTAAAGCAACATCTCATCGGATTTCATTTTTAGAGGTTTAGGGTTTTGAGAATTTCATGTCCATATTTTGTTGTGTGGAATCACCATAAGATCACAACCAAGGAACAAATTCTTGTGACTGTAATTATGTGATCCATAACTCTATTGGTCATGTGGCACAGTTGTGCTATAACAAATACATGATGCATTCATGTGTGACCCAAGTTTAATTTGGCTATGTTGTGATAGAAATGGAGGCACTCATATAATGTAGTTAATTCAGGTTGTATAATGTAGGTGTCAATCATCATTGGGTGCATTCAGGTTGTCTCAAGTTTAACAGGTTAGGATGTAATTATAGCATGATAGAAGAGTGATTACCTCTTGCTGCAATAAAGAGCCTATAACTCTGGTTGATATGCAGAGTGGTTGTGTTATATCAATTATGTAGTGCATTCAAGCACAACCCATGTTTAATGGGCTATTCTAGAGAGTGATAAAGATTTTCTAAACCTTATGAATGTTACTTAAAAGTGTACAACTTAAACTACAAACCAATTTTGTTACATACTTGAATGCAATCTTGGGTTACCAAAAACTATAATAATGTGATATGCTAATAACCATTATGGAAAGTATTAAAGCAAGACCCATGCTATATAGGATACATTTCCTTAATCAGGTTTACATACCTTAATGATCAAACACAAGCTTCCCACACACTCTAGGATACAATCTGAGATCATACCACAACTTTGTCAAGACAACTAATTTTTTGACCAAAGATTTAAAGGTTGTTTTAATACCAACAAAAGCATTAGTAAGAGCATGCTTAGGGTACACACCCTAGGCCTCCGTAAAAACATTAAAATTAACTCTAGCGGATTAGTGAGGTTACAATACTAGAAAGATTGAAACATTGTAGGTAATAAAAATATTGCAATCTCAAGATTGTAATAATAACTCAACACTATGTAGCTTAGTGACATTTGTTAATGCAATCTACAATAAGAACAATGACAGTCACTTGAGATGTGATAGTCAAAAAGAGGCTGAACAATGACAACATAATAAAGCTCAAACCTTGCATGGTAAAGTGGAGATTTTAATAGTGAGTTTCCTTACCCCCTTGCTGACCTTAAGGGTTTTTCAAATGCTTTTGGTAGTGTTAGACAAGGCAAATGCAATCATGGAATGACTGTCCAAATGAAGTAACAGTGGTAATCATAGGTTCAATGTTTCTTACTAGCCATTAATGTATAATGGAGGTAGTGGATTGCATGTTTGAAGCGGTGTTTTTGAGGCGATCAAAGATGGGAGAATAGTGAATAATACCTTATGGTACGTAGTAGTGTCAATAAGGTTGAAGGATCTTAAGAACTAAATACCATGGAACAGTAAGTCCTATAGTAGTAGGCAGATCTATAGGGCATAGTTTGATTTTATAGAAGGATGCTCATGAAAGGAATCTTCAAGTAATAGTGAGTGAGTTGTTTGAGATTGCAGCTGAGGGTCCAATACCCAATCTTAAAGGAAGTTAGCAGAGTAGTAAATGTGAAAGAAAATCAAATTGTACACAACAAACAATTCACAATGTTATCTTGCATATGCCTTGAGGTTTGAAGACAAAAAGAACCATTGTATCTTCATGATGGGGAGTGGTGACCTTAATGGTCAATCAGCAACCATGATTTTAAAATATACTATTACATTGCTTATGGACAACATTTTAACAAGGCCATGTAGTGGTGGTTTTGGAACAATGGCGGTATGAAGGACTTGCTTTATATGCATACTATGCAGTCTAGCTTAAGACAACGTTCTTAGAAGAGATTGAAGTTGGATTATGGAACTCAAGGGTTACCATGAAAAAGATTAAAGCAAAGACTGAGATGTATTTAAAAACCATGGTCATGAAGATATTAAAGATGTTACATGCAAAACCCTAGTAGCTGGAGTAATGAATACAGTGCCAAAGAGGATAGTGTGTTGGGGCAGATTTAGGAGATCTCCACATTATCTAATTATAGGGAAATACATCATTTATTTATTTTTTTAATTAAAAGAAATCATTCTAAACCCTATATAGGATACATTGATACTTCAAAAGCCTCTGAAGGAATTTAAGATTATGCAAATATATGCATCAAGTAATACCTAGATTACAGAAATAGTAGGTAGGAACAATGTAGTTGTTGGCCGAGGGAATGAGATAAACAACAATGAATCCTGTACCTCCTTTCAGCACATCTCCTCACCATTCTTTGTCATTTTTTATGAAGCATTTTACCAGTTTTGTAGGTCCTGTAGCCCGAGAAATGTTTTGACAAAGTTTTGTAGAGGTATGTTTATTGGAAATGAAAACTCCGATACGGTGGACTACGCTGAAAATAAGATTTTTGACAAAAAGTTTTAGGGTATGTTTATTAAAAGTTTTAGAGTATTTTGGTGGGCTATATTCTTGATTCCTTAAATGATTTATTCAAATGGATTGTGACTAAATAAATGACTAACTATTTAGTCATTTTTATTTGTGTGACTAAATAATTTTTAATCAATGACCAAACTAGTAATTTATTTACTTATTTATAGCTGAGTTGCAAAAAATGAGCAAAATCTAGTCATTTTTAGTTGTTGTGAGTAAAATTTTTAGTCACCTAGTTATTTATTTTCCAAATTCTACTAGTGTGTGCTTCCTTGTGTGATTAGGGCTCTCTCAATGTTGAAGGCCCTACAGATAAGCTCGTCATAAGAAGTGACACATTGTATCTTTAACTAAAAGGATAAATCCGTATTGACATTAACAATGATGATTCTGACTTGTTGCTCCGTAGGAATGGGTCATTTTCTCTTACTAGCTCGCTACCTCCATCTTTGTAGGAAGTTTGCGATCAAGTTCAATATTCTGATTTTAGGAGTCTTAACGGTTGGAAATCATAGTCAAATCAAAATTTAATAAGTTTTGGAATTATCATTTTAAAGTGTTTTTTGGGGTCATTAACTTCAGACTATCTTCTCTTTTGTAGGGGTGCTTGCATGCCAAATTTTTTTGGTGTAAAATATCAAAATTATTAGATTTTTTTACCTTTCTATGAATAAAAATTATTGGAGTGTGAGTTTGATATTTTTTGAAGATCTAAACAGTCAAGCTTGGTAAAGAAAAATCATGTCAAATAATATTAGTCTAGAACAAAATGAAGAGACACTTGATAGATTGTGGGCTAGATTGAAAAGAAAGGGTGATGAGAAATGTTATTGTCATTGCAATAATTGTAAGGGCTTAAAGATGAGACAAATTTTAATCACAACAGCTGAGAAACATTGTAGGCAGCATGGTCACGTTGAAGGGGGACATGATTATCGTCCATTGGGAAGTTGTTCATTATATATGTTTATATTGATTGAATTTGTAAATGTTTATATCGTTTTAACATTATATATATATATATAATCACATGATCATGATCATGGTTTATTTGTGTCTATCATTATTATAAAGGTGGGGCACCCTAGGGCAGATGATATGGATTATCACAGCCCGGAGGATGTGGTTTTGCAAGCAGATGAACATGGAGCTGTGAATATCGAAGATGATGTTAATGATCATATGGAAGAAGATGATCATGCGCCAGAAAACACAGTTGAAGATGATGGTACAAATACATTGATCCATTACACATGTAGTGGTAGCTGATCATGATGATCAAGATGACTTTGATGATGTTCATGATTTACCTGTACTTGAGAAGGCATACAAGCCCCTTTATGAAGGCTCCCAAACAACTTTTCTCTCTAATGTATTGTTGCTATTGAACTTGGAGGTTATGCATGGTTATCAAACATAGCAATCTCATGGATGTTAATGTATGTCATATATGTCATCTTTTTTCATCTATTTTAATTGTTGTTAGTTCATCACTAGTAAATAAAGGATGAAATTTGTACCATTAATATTATTTATATTAACATTTTTTTTTGTTGTAGATTGATTGGTGAATTTTTTTTACCACCATCAAATATTTTACCTCGCTCATACCAAGATTTATCTTCCATTATGAACGATATCGGAATGGAGTATCAAGCAATAGATGCATGTCCCAATGATCATATTATACATCATAAACAAAAGGAATTTGCAACGAAATTCCCAGAATGTCATATCAATAGATATCAAAGAAATCAACTAACAAAAAAGGTGTCTTACAAGGTTCTTCCTTATATTCCTATTATTCCACATATGCAACGATTATTTAGGTGTGAAAGCTTAGCACAATTTATGGATTACCATGCATGAAATAGAAGTGAAGATGATATTCTTCGAATGCCTGCAGATGGTTCTGCATTTAGAGACATGGAGGAAAAATGGCCACACTTTAAAAAAGAACCTCGTAATCTCAGGCTTTCATTGGGAGTGGAT
>VDFB02193495.1:0-28440 GCA_007258455.2 Sequoia sempervirens
GAGAGTGTCCTATTTGTCAAAGAAATACAAATGAACACTCTTATCCAGCTGGTCTACTTCAGCCTTTGCCCATTCCAAATCAGAAGTGGGAAAGTATTGCCATGGACTTTATCACGGGGTTGCCCAAGGTGCAAGGACGTGATTGTATATTTGTTGTGGTTGATAGACTAACGAAATTTGCTCATTTCTTTGCTGTTACCACTTCATTTACAGCAGCTCAAGTGGCTGAATTGTTTTTTAGAGAGGTGTTCCGTTTGCATGGGTTGCCTAAAACTATTGTCAGTGATAGGGACAGCAAGTTCCTAAGTGTCTTTTGGCAGGAGATCTTCAGATTGAGTGGGACAGTGCTTACTCCAAGCACTAGTTATCTCCCACAAGCAGATGGGCAGTCAGAAATTGTTAACAAGTGGTTAGAGGGCTACCTAAGGAACTATGTTTCAGGACAGCAACGAGCTTGGATTAAATGGCTTCATTTAGGAGAGTATTGTTACAACTCTTCTTATCACATGTCAATTAAGATGTCTCCTTTTAAGGCTCTTTATGGTTATGAGGCTACTAATTTTGTTGATTTAGTGTTTGGTGATAGTAGAGCTCCACAAGCATTGGATATGTTACAACAAAGCCAAGACATCTTGAAATCTCTTAAGGAAAATCTGCAACAAGCTCAAAATCAGCAGAAGTTATATGCTGATCAGTAGCGTGTTGAAAGGTCTTTTGAAGTTGGGGAAATGGTCTATTTGAGGCTTCGGCCATATAGACAATCTTCTCTCAAGAAGAGTGATGCAAAAAAGTTGAAGCCACGTTTTTATGGTCCTTTCAAAATCACCAAAAGGATTGGTGAAGTTGCTTATGAGTTGGAACTTCCAGCTGAAAGCAAAATACATAATGTTTTTCATGTGTCTCACCTCAAGAAGGCAATTGGACACAATGTAGTGGCTACATCAGAATTACCTCCATTGGATGAGGAAGGTCAGTTAGTGTTGATTCCTGATGAAATCCTTGATACTAGAGAACGTTCTTTGAGGAGAAGGACAATCAAAGAATATTTGGTTAAATGGAGGAATTTGCCTTTAGAAGATGCTACGTGGGAAGGTGAGCAGATTTTGTTGCATCCATCTTTTCAGTTGCTTGAGGACAAGCAATTTCGAGGAGGGTGGACTGTAATGTCCCCTTCTCATCAGTGATCAGCATTGCAATTCATCAGTCTATTCCGGAACCCGTAGACTGGAATGAGGTGAAAATTAGGGTTTCGTGGCTTGGAGTTTTGTGGCATTTCATGTTATTTACTATTTATAGTAAATGCTTGTTGTGGCAGTTGCAGTTGCCTATTCTTAGTCCTTTGCAGTTGGAGCAGTTATTGTTATTATGGTTTGGTCTTCAGAAAACTTTAATTGGTGAAAAATATTTAATTGAAGGCATTATGTTTTAATTCACTGTTGACACCCCCCTTGGCCTAAGGAGATGACTTAAGTTGTTTTTAAAGTGGGGCCATGAAGGGTACGCCTTCATTAAGAGCTTTATTAATTTTATTATGAACTTTATTCCTTGAGCAAAAGTGGACGCCACTTTTATATTATTGAATAAAGTGAAATTCTTGGAGGCTTTTGGGACGCCACTTGAGAAGTTGACTGGTCTTTGGGAATTGGAAAGGTCTCTTGTGTCTTTTGAGCTGCTTCTCAGGCAATTGAAGAGTTTTGGTGAGTTCTTATTTATTGAAGGCTTTTGCTCCAACATTTGATCCATGAAAATTATGCTAAAGTTATGCTGTCGAAATGACAATTGACATATTGCTTCGAGGATGTCTACCTCCTAGCCTTTCATCCAATTTCGTGTTTGCAATATAACACCTAGTTGGCTACATTGCTGCTTCTCAACATCAGACTAGCAGATTGAGCATCAAAGATTAATGAATTTTGGAGTATTTTCACAGTTTGAGTTCCTGGTTTTTGCTACAGCTGAAGCTGAGTTTTGTTCATATCTTTTGGAGTGAATTTTATTTTGTTCTGGGTACTTTGGCCATCCATTTGTTGACTGAAGGCGCCACTTTCCACAAAGTATTGGAATTTAATTCCAAGTATTTAATTTTTACTTGCAAAATCGATTTTTGGTGAAGGCCGTACCATCTAGAGGTGCATTGGAATTCGTGCCAAATAATCTGGAGACTTTGGTGGCTGTTTCTGGATTGCATCTTGGGCGCCAGACTTCTAGGGAGTATTTGCAACTTATTTCACGTCATTCGGAGGAGAATTGAGTGAGTTATGAACATTTCATTGATTCTCATAGTTGCAGATTGATATTTCCAGTTTACAGTTTTTTGTATCAGATTGTAGAAGTTCTGATTTCTGATTCATTATCAGCTGTTAGAGAGTTAAACAATCATTGAAAAACATCTATTAATCTTGTGTATGAAGATTATTGTATTTCCTATGTAATTTAAAGCTTATTTCTCATTTGTACAAACTGTAAACAGTAGTACTGTTCCAGTTTTAATTGCTGCAATTTCTTTCTGTATCTTCTCACATAAGTCCCCTGGATGGTTTACCGCCAGTGTGGTTAAATTGATTGTAATATCTTATACCCACTCATAGTGGTGAATCCCCACAGCTCTGTGGATGCCCGCCGCAGCGGATGAATTGTTTTCTATTGTAATATTTTCCCCCCACTGTTTGGTGGTAGTGTGGAACTGTTTCTCATGGCTGGTTATCCACCTATCATTTCATAATTTCAATCTTTAACACTCCATCATATGTTAGCACCTCGCCCTCAGTGGGATCTTGAGTGCACATTCTTGACGTTGAGTAGTTCTTCAATTCAAGTTCAGTTTTCAGTTTGATGCTAACGCTAATCCAATCAACTATTGCTGGTTATGTTGTGTTAAATTATCAAAAAATTGGTTAGCATATTTCAAATGACCACCCTATGCCATGAAAGTAGATGATACCCTTTACACCACTAATCCAACAGAAAAACCAAACACCTACAAGACTAGCTAACCCAGATGCCTAGAAAACTTGAGACCCACTATGTAGATTACCTGGAAGGCCATGAGCTATGCTTGGAATGAGGAACATATTTGGTATTTAAAACAATTCCCTTGAATTTTTATTTTCCCAAAGGTACCAAATAACCATCATTAACATTTCAGCCATTGTCCTCTTACATAAGCCAGTGAAATTTAGCACACATGAAATCTTTCATTTGTATCTTGGAGAATACAACTCATAATTGTAGTGAGAGGAAGTGAAATCCAATGTTAACTTGAAAAAATAAAATAAAACATTAGCCATGCCTCATCCCATGCCTTTAAGTCTTGTCCATTTTCATGCTTCCCTTGCGAGCAACACGTGCTTATTACACATGATTACTGACCAACATTTGTGAGACTTTCAGGTGGTTATTTCGACACAGATTTGAATGAGCAATGAATGCTTGAAATCATTTGAGTGAGGCACTGGCGATGCAGCCTACAAAAGGGCATGGAGAGCCATGTGTATGCCATCTGATGGTTGTATCTTCCTTAGCTGTCGTATAATTGTTTGTCATTGTTCGTAGCAAGCACCTTGTCCTTTATAAATGCTTGCTGGTGGAGTAAGTTTTGCATTTTTAGTTAATGTTGCTTTCCAGCTTATATGAAATTTTTAAAATTAAGTTATTCCATAATTTTTACTATTTACTTTGGTTTTAGCATGTTTATTTTTAAGTTTTAAAACTAAAGGTGTGTTTAGTTTTTATTTTAGATTTGGTATTTTTTTATACATGTTTATATATAATATAGAATATGTAATATCATATATGAAAAATATAATGTAATAAATATATATAATATTTTTTATATAAATATAGTTATAATAATATACATTGTAAAATTTTATATTTAAAATATATTTATAAATTTGAGTTTTTTACTATATAATATAATATTATTATATCAATCTATAATATATTAATATATATTATAAAATTTTATAGTTAAAATATATTTATAACTTTGAGTTTTTTTCTTTATGTATAATATAATATTTATATTATATTTATACAATATTATATCACATTTATTATAATATATTATCTATTTAATATTATGATATTACAATACAATAATATAATATATTCTAGACTATATAATTATACTAATATATATAATATAATATTATATAATCTATAATATATTATATTATTGTATTGTAATATCATAATATTATCTATAATATATTATAATAAATGTGATATAATATTATATTTAAATAATATAATATATAATATAAATATTATATTATAGAGAGAAAAGAAACTCAAATTTATAAATATATTTTTAAAATGAAATATTACATAATATATTAATACAATTATATAATTTATATAACTAGCTTATCTATCTTATTACATAATATATAGGAAACATTGAGATATATCAAATTGTTTGAATCCATTTTAGAAATTTGATTGTTGTGTGTTTATCATAATGGATTGTTTAGTTGCACAATAATATAATATGATTGGCTTATCTTCTAGGAATGTACAACATCGCGACATGGGTATGATATTAAATATAACTGAGGAGAATGAATATTGTCTAAACATGAGGACATTATATTGAATGGATAAGTAATTAGTTGTATTATAAGTCTTGTAGCCTATGATTTATCTTAGAACCCTAACTCTAACCCTACCCCTATTGAAATTCAATCCTAATTGAACTATATCCCTAATGGTAACCTTAGCCTATTAAAGTTCAATCCTAATTGAATGTACACACTAAACCTAACATTAATTCTAGTTGTAACCCTAATTAGACCCTAACCTTAACCATAATTGAACCCTAACCCTAAACTAACTTTAACCCTAACTATAGTTGAATCCTAATCCTAACCTTATTTGAACATTGACCCTAATTGAATATGAACCCTAACCATAACCCTAATTAAGTCCTAATTGAAACTTAAATCTTATAGTAATTGTAAGCCTAACCCTAATCCTAGTTGAGTTCTAACCCCAACCCTAACCCTAACCCTAAACTTTATCCTAGAACCTTTACCCTAATTGAACATCAATTGAACCCTAACCCTAATTGAATCTGAACCCAAATTAAACCCATCCCTAACACTAATTAATCCCCAACCCTAACCTTGATCCTTACTCTAGCCCTAACTCTTATCTTATATCGGAAATACTAACCCTAACCCTAATAAATATGTAACCTTAATTTAACACATAGATTGGAAAGTATGAAACAAATATATTATATTAGAATACATTATAGATTGATATAATTATATTATATTATATTATATTGTATTGTATTATATTATATATATATGATATAATATATTCTAATATAATGTATTTTATATTTTAATATATTATATTATTGTATTGTAATATCATAATATTATATATAATATATTATAATAAATGTGATATAATATTGTATAAATATAATATAATATTATATTATATTATTATACATAAAGAAAAAAACTCAAACTTATAAATATATTTTAAATACAAAATTTTACAATATATATTAATATATATTATAGATTGATATAATAATATTCTATTATATAATTATATAATTATGTAAAATAATATTATATATTTTAATATATTATATTATTGTATTGTAATATCATATTATTATATTATTATATTATAATATTATATATAATATATTATAATAAATGTGATATAATATTATATTTATAATATAAATATTATATTATACAAAAAGAAAAATCAAATTTATAAATATATTTTAAATATAAAATTTTACAATGTATATTAATATAACTATATTTATATCAAAAATATTATATATATTTATTACATTCTATTTTTCGTATATGATATTACATATTCTATAATATATTTAAACATGTATAAAAAAAACCAAATCTAAAATAAAAACTAATCACACATTTAGTTTTAAAACTTAAAAATAAACACTACTAAAACCAAAGTAAATAGTAAAAATTATGGAATAATTTAATTTTAAAAATTTCATATAAGCTGGAAAGCAACATTAACTAAAAATGCAAAACTTACTCCACCGGCGAGCATTTATAAAGGATAGGGTGCATGCTACGGACAATGGCAAATAGTTTTACGACAGCCAAGGACGGTACAACCATCGGATGTCATGCACATGGCTCTCCATGCCTTTGAGTGATTAGGATGAAAGCATGTATGACATCATATGTTTATGTCCACCCCCAGTACACCTACTAAGATAACACTTTGCATAGAACTTCATCTATTTTAGGCAAAAAATAAATGATGTGATAGATATTTGACATTTGGAACATGAGCATTCTGGAGCTTTTAAAATGTGAAATTATGCATAAGTGGGCTATAGCACTTTACTGCCAACCAAGCATTGGGTGTGGCATCTATCAGGATGAAGCAATCCTTTCCTTCTAAATAATATCATCTAGCGCTTTTATGATATTATTTGATTTTTTATCATACATGATCTCATCTTGTGCTTCGTCACAACCAAGATTTGCTAACAAGTCTTTCGCTTGATTACCCTCCCTATATGAATGTTTAACCTAGGAAAACACTAGCTTGTTAATAAGCTTCCAAGCTTGCTCAAGTACGTATTTAATTTTCTAATTATCTACCTTTCTCTCTTTATAGGCATTAATAATAATTAATGAATCCTCTTCAATCTACAAGTTAGTGATCTTCAAAAGCATCAAGCCAATTGTAGCCATGCAAAAGAGTCTGAGCTTTAGCAATATTGTTTGTGCCATTCTAAAGATGAATTGATTTGGATTAAATGAGAAAACCTCTATGATTCATTATTACCACACCATCCCCTGAGTCTTCTGGGTTGCCATGCAAAGAACCATCAAAATTTAGCTTGTAAAAATCTGAGGGAGGAGGTATCCATGCAATTTTACTTTTATCAATCTTTTTTTTATGTTGGTGTAAACTTCCTTTAAAAGGAAGCACAATGTTCTTCCACTATTGCAATAGTTTAGAGTCCCAATCTATGAATATCAAACCAATGTCTTTTTCTTTTTGGACATATGCATTTGTGATCTCGAATATTGAACTTTCTATCTTACTTAAAACCTAAGCCAATTTCATTTTCTCATGTTTAAGATCCACCTATTTTTCTCCCACCAAATACACCATAATATTACTGACGGGACCACTTTCCAAATTCATGCAAATGATGATGTCTTATATAGAAGTAGCCAACTTGTAAAAATTTCCCACAAATTGTTTGGTAATGGTGAATACTAGTTTAATTTTTTTCTAACAAATGGCTAACATGCATATGCAAAAGGACAATGAATGAATAAGTGGTTTACCTCCTCCATCACCTCATCACACAACACACACTTGAATTGAGTTGCAATCCCAAGCTTAGTAAGTCTCTCACTTGTCAAAACCCTATTTTTATTAGCCAACCAAGAGAAGCAACCTGCCTTAGGTAACACTATTGAATTCCAACAAAAAGATAAAGCTCTTTGAGGTTTACTACATGCTCCTTTACTCATTACTACCTTATAGCCCATTTTAACTATATAGCTACTTGATTTAGATGGATCCCACAAAATCATATCCACTACATATGAAAAGTACACATTTCTTACTCTTAATATGTCACTTGGATCTTTTATATGAACATCTGGGAAAGGAATGGAAGACAGATCTTTCCAAACAACTATCCATGTGTGAACATCTATGTTCTGAAAATAATATTTGACATTTCCCCCCAATTTGAATTGAGAAAAAATTGTATGTCTTGTAAATTTTGGATTGTGTTTAAGGGTGGATGTTTGTTCCAAGAATTCCATAAATTTTCTTGTTTCCCATTATGAATCTCCCAAGTTAGGTAAGGGGTGATAACTTTTCTACAAGTTAGTAGAAAGTTCCACATTGTAGATCCTTGTGGTGAATTTTAAATTGTGAATATTCTTTGTGGATCTATAACATCCAAATATTTTTCTTGCATGACCCTGCACCACTTTGCTTGAGGCTTGGAGTATAAATTCCACACTAACTTGGCACCTAAAGAAAGATTTCTAACTAACAAATTATGAATACCAACACCCCCTTTCAACTTTTCTTCATAGATGTTTTCTAATGAGATTATAGGAATCTTTTTCTTTTTATCTAAATTTCCCTTCCACAAGAAATTTCCGATTAGCTTTTCAATTTCAGAAATTACCAATTGGAGAGCTTTCAACAATGCCAAATAGTACATTAGGAATAGTAGAGAGAACTGATTTTACCATTAGAATTCATCCTGACAATGATAACCACTGACCCTTCGAGCTACAATCCTTGACTGAATGCTTTAGATTATCTTGTCCCAATAAGATATCATGTTTGCACCTGTAAAGAATGGAATACCAAGATACTTGCAGGGGAGTACTACAATTTGAAAACCCATAAGACTCACAATTTTTCGTTGTAAACCTACATTGAAAGTATAAATCTTTGATTTCTTTGCATTTATTTTTTGTCCTAAGGAAAATGAATACTTATCCAAAATAGTTTTCATATGTTTAGCTTCCTGGAGTGTTGCTTTTCCAAATAAAAGTGTATCATCTACAAAGAGAGAGTGTGTAACAAATATATTAGTTGAAGGAATAGCTATTCATTTCCACATTCCCTAAATTTTGGATCTTTTAACTGATCTACTGAGAGCCTCTGCTAAAATTATAAAAAGAAAGGGCGATAGTGGATCATTTTTGTCTTACACCTTGAGTAGAACTAAAGAAACCTGTTGGTGATCCATTAATGAGCATTGAGAATTTAGGTCTCGTGAGGCAAGGCAATATCCATTTACACCAATTATTGTGAAAACCAAATTTCTTCAATACTTATAGCAAAAAGGTCCAATCCACTTTATCATAAGCTTTCATCATGTCCAACTTAATGATAAAATATGAGATTGTGTGTGAAGAAATAGAATGAAGAACCTCATGCATGACCAGAGCTCCTTCTAATGTCTCCCTTCTAAGTACAAAACCACCATATTCTTCTGATATTATTTTAGGAATTAATGGCAACAACTGAAGATATATGGCTTTAGTGAATATCTTGTAAACAATATTACAAAGAGATATAGGACATAATTCTAAAAGGGACTTTGGATTGTTGACCTTTGGAATTAAAGCTATATGACTTACATTGAATTGCTTTAACATGGAATATGAAGATCTAGATTCTTCTAAAGCCTTATGAAGATCATCTCCAATAAAGTCCAAACATTTTTGGAAAAAAATTGTTGTGAAACCATCTAGTCCTAGAGCCTTGTTTGGTGATAGTGAGAAAACTACTGTTTTCACTTATTCCAAAGTGAAGTGCTTAATAAGACTTGCATTTTGTTCTTCAGCGATTAAAGATGGAATTTCTTGCAGCATCTCTTCCCTCTCCTCAATAGTCCAAGAAGGCTTTCCAATTGGAATTGATAACAAGTTTGAAAAGAAGTTGACCCCTTGTTTTTGTATGTCTTCTTGATTACTAAACAATTTCCCTATCACATTGTCCTAAATTGTGAAAATTGCACTCTTTTCTTTCTTCTCGCAACACCAACTCTTCCCATACTATTTGTAAATTATTTTGTTGCTCATAGGATTCTAATGTTAAACCTTGAGATATAGTTTAGTAATTTATATATTCTAGTTGTTTTGATACCAATTCCTTTTGCTAAAAAATGTATTTGAACATGTGCACATTTCAATATTTAACTTTCTCTTAACATACATCAACTTTTTACAAAATCTAAACATAATTGATCCTATTTCATACGACACTTGTAACTCCAATTTTTTAGTAGAGGTAGAAATTCATGATGCCTAAACCACATAGATTCAAATTTAAAGGATGATCTATATTTGAGAGGAGAACTCTTAGTTGTTATACTCAATAATGTAGGGAAATGATTTCAACCTACCCATGGTAGAATTTCTGAGACTTGCACAAATCCTTCTATAACCCAATTGGATGATATCAAGAATCTATCCAACCATATAGCTATTTGTAGAAATTATTTACTCTTATTTTTCCATGTAAATGCACCTTTAATTGGTTGAACATCTAGAAGAGCATTGTTTTGAACAAATGAATTAAAATCCTCCATTGTCTTTTGCGGAGGTACAATTCCTCAAGCTTCTTCTCATTAAGAGAGAGGATTGCATTGAAATATCCTCCAAGGACCACTTTCTCAGATCTCCTAATTGCTCCAAGAGTAAGGAAATTTCACCACATAATGTCTTTTTCCTAGCAATTGAGTTTGGGGCATAAACATTTAACAACAAAAAAGTTAAATCAAAATGAGTAACCCTCAATAATTTCCAATTTGATTCATCAAAAATAGATTCCACCAGAACTAATTTTGGATTCCAAAGTATTAACAATCCTCCTAAAGCTCCTTGAGCAACATGCATGTCACAATGATTTTAGTTGCCCTCTTTTCTTTTTTTTCATTGATTCCTCTCCCACTATCTCTTCTATGTGTGAGGTTAGTTTGGTGCAAGAGAATACAATCATTGGAAATAATGACAATCATGTTTGTTCTTCTCCCAATATCTCACCTAATTTGGAAGAAGGTGTCTTGGTGTTAGAAGATCCAATCATGAAGTTTCATGAGAATCTTGTTTGTTTATCTCTTAATACCTCTCCTACTTGGGAAGATATTGTGGCAAAAGAGGATGACATCATTGGTACATGTCTTTCAAAAGATAGTAAGATGGATTACTTAGATGGGGATTCTAAGGTGCAATTATATTCCCCCTCGATAGAAGATCATCAACAATAAGTAAAGTTCGTTGTGGTTATGAACGCACAATTGACCATTAGATCTCCTTTAATCATCAGACCTCCTAAAAATCCTTTAATTATTGGACCTCCTCTCATTATAGGACCTCCTAAATCTCATGGCCATATCCTAAACTTTGCAAAACAACTCACTAGTAATCATGTGTCAAAGAAACCAAGTTATCATACTTTCACTCACACATACAACATTAGAAACAATAAGCAACCAAAACAAACACCAACATCCATCCCATTACCTCAACCGTATGTCCCACCTTGGTGTATGATAAGACCCAAGGTTGCATGCACTGCCTTGTGGAAGTCTTCCCACTGTCTGCTGCCTGAAACCTGTCTCCAATGGTTTCCAGTTGAGCTTGGAGATGGCCCAAACTCTGCCCCAACTCTCTTCAAAGAGTTTCTAACTTGTGCTTTACCTTGGGTAATCAATCACCTTCTTGCACTTGCACTTTGTCTCTGCACCTAGAAGACTCTAGATGCCAACATTTCCCAATCTGTTTGATTTGCTGGCAAGGAATTTGAAGATGCTATCTCCGTGCTTTCTTCATACAAATTGGTCTATCTTGCTTGATACTCAACCTTTTATTCCCTGCCTGAGTTCTCAGCTTTTCAATTCCAAACTCCTAACCGGGTGTCTGAAACTCGCCTAGGGTTTGGTGATATAACTTCTTGCCTGGTTCTTTAAGCTTCCTATAATTAAATCTTTACAAAAACATGACTCCCCTGTCATTTCCATCGACCACAGGAAAACTCTACGGCAGATTTCATGGGGAAGCCATTTATGAACTGACTGTTTTAAAACTGTGCTAATAAACCCTCTAAATGCTAACCTTGGGATGCAAATCAAGACCTCTTCTCTTCCCGACTAATACACACAATGAAAAATAAGTTAAATCTATTTTAACAACCTGAATACAGCGCTAGATATGAATATTCAATGCCTTTGGAACACTGTTGCAAAACACAGTGGAAATTCTGAAAAACACACAATAACTTTAAACTATGACCTTAAAACAATAAATCCGCACCAAACAATTTGAACAAGTGATGAAACTCGCGCTGGACTAACTGTCAAACATATATACAATGTTAAATCCACGTGCACAGCAAAAACAAATCCCCTGTTTCTCAAAAATGCGTGGCAGATACAAGAAAAGACAGTTTTTAACTATTGTTTGCCAACTAAGACTCCACTACAATGCGTGATATGCTATTCTATGAACTATTTACAGGGTAAAGCGGCTATAGAATGTTAAATAATCTTTAAACCGATTCCAAAACTATGCCTTTACATAGAAAATAGCGCTGTTCTGAAAACACAGCGAGTTTTCTGTAAAACACAGAAAATACAGAGAATTACTAAAATTCTGCGCTGTCTTCTATTTTCCACAACATCTTTCTTTACAATGATCTTTTCCTAACTGTTTCCACGGGCCCCTACTTCCACTTTGATGCCATTTGCATAGTTTTAGGGCAGTGGCTCGATATTTCTTCCCTGATTTCAAGGGTTGTTCAAAGGCAAATGGTTACATGCAAACTAACAATTTATCATGCAGTCACACCACTCTGCCATTATCCTTCAATTTAGGAATGTTAGCTCTTCAAGCTCGAACCATTAGCTACCTAGCTGTCTTTTAGCATCTTTCTCTAACAAAGTGGATGTGAACTTAACACATACATAATGTTTAACCTATGCAGTCCTAAGTTTAATGAAGCAACATTTAATACTAAGATAACTAATGAAAGTTCTAGTCCTAGTGACTAGCTCTTCCCACACAGATGCAAGACCTTCTAAGGTCCAAAATAAACATTAAGAAATCCTGATTTGGCCAAGATCAGGTACAAGCCAAAATTGAGCACGAACTTGGTGGAGGTCACCTGGGTGCTCCAGCACCACACCTACACCTAACACTTCGTAGCATAGTGGTAAGGAATTTGATCTTGTTGAGCAACTTCATAACACTCTTGCTAAGATCTCCTTATGGGATTTAATTCAAACATCTCCTATTTAGCATAGCATACTTCAAAATACTGCAAAAAGTTGTTGTCCCTCCTAGTGTGTAACCAAATGATGTAGCAGCCTTAATTGTAGGTATGAATTTGGCTAATGTTTATATTGTCTTTCATCAAAGTGAATTACCTCCTTTGGAAACACAAAAACAAAATGATATTTTGATGGTAATGGCTGTTATTAACAAGGTTGGGATTAGGTGTGCCCTTATTGATAATGGTTTAGGGATTAATGTTTTTAGTGTGAACCTTTTTGATAGAATTAGAGCATATAAGTCTAAAATTAAACTAGTTGATTTATTTGATTCGATGTTTTGATAATGTGAGAAATAACCACTTGGTGTGATAACGTTACTTGTTAAAGTTGGATAGAATTATTTTTTCTTTCTAGTCTAGCTAGGGTTTTACAGAAAAACCCTAAGGGTTTCAACCATAGCTCTATACAATTTCTACTTTTGTGTTGACCATATATCGGTGGTATGAAGTCATTTAAGTTACAACTTAATCCATCGCCATTGTGTTATCGCCCCCCTCATCCTAGCAATTATCAGTTCAACAAAAATCAAAGTTATTAATATTTCCTAAGTCCGTTAGTTTAATACTTTAACTAGCTTAATTGTCGATGGATATTTAAAGATAAAGATCTCATGGCTTTTGCATGTTTGCAAAACCTGTGGTAGGCCACAATTTATTGGCTATGGAACCACAGACTCATGCCACATGTCTAGTGGGACCAATCACAAAGCACTGTTCTTTGGAAGATCAATAGTCAACACAAAAGGTGTTGAGATCATCAGCTAATGAAGCATTGCATTTTCAATTCTTTCTGACATGGCAATATCTATGATAAAACAAAATAGTGACAAGTGTCAAAAGATTTTTGCAACACAAGGACTCTATGCATCACATTTCCAAGTCTTCTAGTGCAATGCTAAAACATGCTAAGAAAAATCTCTGTGATAAAGATCAATGATGCAGATTTAACAAAGAAGATCAAATGGTTTCCACAATTTAGTGGTGTGACACAGAAAATTGGACACTCTTGAGAAAAGAGACAATTTCATGCCTAATTAGACCTACTTTTGAGTACCCTTACAGTATTCATTCTTAAAAACAACATTTATAGGCCCCTAAAACCCATTATTTTTTTATCTAGAGGCCTGTTTCACTTAAGAAATCATTTAAATCCTGACAAACAACATTCAATTCATCCATATCCCGAAAACCCACCTTCAAAAACCACTGGTGGGACCCATTTTCCACATTGGGCGAATGATTCCCCTCTAGTGGGACCCATTCGCCAAGGGTAGAAAATGAGTCTCATTTGAGGTAAATTTCATTTTTGAGCGGGAATTCAATTAATTCAACTTAATTTTTCAGTGAATGTCGGCCTCTTAGGTCTAAATATTGGGTGTTGTTGCTTATAAATACTCATTTTAAGTCATTTTACACATCTTTTAGTCATTTCACAAAAAGAAAATTCTTAAGTCAAGTCTTCTACAACAAGTTTCATTAGTAAAGTTGAAGTTTTAGGGCAGAAAACTAGGCTTTCTATAGGTCTTGAAACTCATTTTTTGAGCAAGGTTCAACTTTGCAAAGGGTTGATGATAGATGCCTATGGTGAATCATGAAGAAATATAGGTTGAGGAGATGCAACTAGCCATCAAATCATACCTAAAAACTTGGTTTCAAAGTGATTTCATCTTCCATTTTTTCTCTACCTTCATATTAAGGTTTGCATTTCATTCACATTTCATTTGCATGTCATTTTATCTCCATTTTTAATGTGTTGTAGGATTTCTAGGGTTGAGCTCTTGCATCACTCAAATCACATTTGCATTTCTTATTCTAGCACAATAGAATAGGGTTTTTGACATACTTCAGACTTTCCTAGACTTTAACACACTTAAGGCTAGGTTTTTATGCATATTTTTCTCTATTTAAGGTTTAATTACCCAACTAGGGGTTTGACCAAGGAAAACCCCCCTTTAGACAAACAATTTTAAGTTGTTTTGCAAGAATTTTCTGAGATCCTGATTCAGGTTTCCATCAGAAAGTGTTGTACATGTGTCAAGGTGTAGAACAGAAACTTGAAATCACAGAAATTTGAAAGTGGACTGATTTTCCATGCATGGTGAATGAGTCCCTCATAAGGCGGATTTTTGAGTTAGATGAAAATCCAGACACCTAGTTGGCAGAAAACAGTTTCTGGGCAAAAAAACCCTGACCTGGGACTGATTTTCCCAAGGTGGAGAATGAGTCCTAGTTAGCTCAAAAGTCAGAATTGCCAAATTTTTAGATTGTTTTCCAGTCATTTTTAGCTTTACAGGTGCACATATTCTAAAAAAATAGCTTTTTGTTTAGTTAAATTTGCATTTTCATTCATCCATTAAAGCTTTTTGCAAACATCAATGTGTTTCCAAACATTGCATATTTCTTAGGTTTTGCATTCATAATCATTCAATTAGTTCATTTAGTTGCATTTAGATCATCTCATTTAGCCTTAATAACATCATACATTTCCTAATTTGAGTGAACCGTCCTAGATTTTGAGTAAGGTTTATCTCTCTCCTTTTAGGTGAAACATCCTAAGAGTGCAAGAGTAGCCTATAAACCTCATTCCCAAAAATCTATGATTCATTTTGGTGAACCTGCATATTGAACATCATATCATTTTGATTTTCATTTATATTTGCATCCTAGGACTTAATTGCATTGTCTTTTGCATTGTTTTTGCATCCTAGCATTTCTTAAAGTTACATTAGTGAAAGTATCATTTAAAATTCATTATTGCATCTTATTTCATATCATCATTCCAAAACTTTGCACTTTCAATCATTTTTTGCATTGTCCAGACCTGAAAACATTCAGAAAAGTCTAAAAAAATTAGAAAAAACCTAAAAATACCTCCCCTAGGACTCATTTGCCACCTTGGGTGAATCAGTCCCATTGTAATTTTTGAATCACAGTTTCAAGAATTCAGTTTATTGTTTGCACATTTATGTTTCCTGCAATTTATTTTCTGTCATAGTTCAGTTATCTTTTGTTTCATTAGCATAAGCATCATTTTCTTTCATGGCATTTATGGATAGTCTTAGAATTTTACAAATTTCCTTTTCAGTATTTGTTCCTAGTTCTTTTAGATTAGATTCATTGATAAATAAAAATGCAAAAACCAAAACAACAAACCAACAAACCAACCCTTCAAACAAATGCTTCAATTTAGAAACAACATCTCATCCAAGCCCCTTAGTAGTGATGATGTCAATAAGTTAGATGAAGTTCTTCAGGAGTTCCTCTCACTCACTTGATCCTCTAACACTTGCAATGAGAAACCTAAACCATTTAACAATAATGTATCCCTCAAACCTTTTGGTTGTGATGACTTTGACTTGTATGAAGCCCTTAAGGACTTCATCTCACATAAGTCATCCACTAAGGTTTGTTGTCACAAACCAACAATAACAAACATTAACATCTCTAATGCTTATCTCAACAGCTTAAACCGATTGACGATAACTTACCCCTCAAACCTTTTAGTTGTGATGATTTTGATTTGTTAAATGAATCCCTTCAGGACTTCATCTCACTCAAACCATCCACTAAGGTTTGTTGTGAGAAATCTAAAACTGAGGATGTTAATGTGATTCAATGTCAACTCATTCTATACCCACCCTCACATAAACTTCATCCTTCCAATAAACCTAAGTACACTCTTTACCCACCTAAAACCACTGTGTTGCAGCAATCAAGTAATGTTATTGTTGCTCATACATATAATACCCGAAACAATCTACAACCAACCCCAACCTCTTTACCTTTACCTAATCCGCCTAGTGCTCCACATTTCCTCACACACAAAGGAGAATGATCTTGTTGAACAATTAAATAATACTCCTAAAAATATTTCCCTTTGGGATTTACTTCAGAACTCACCAAATTACCACACTATTCTTCAAATAGCCTTAGAAAAAATTGCAGTTCCCCCTGTTACAACTCTAAATGATGTGGCAGCTTTAATACATGGAATGAATCAAATTAATCTAAACATTAATTTCCATCAACATGAGCTCCCTCCTTTAGATTTGTGAAAATAAAATAAAGCCTTTATGATAATTGCTTAATTCAATCGCATAGGTATCAAGCAAACCCTTATCGATAATGGTTTTTCCCTTAATGTCTATAGTGTGAATCTCCTTGATAGATTGCATGTTGACAAGTCACAAAGAATACCTAATTTTGTATCCATTTGAGGATTTGACAATACAACAAAGCAACCACTTAGTATAATCACTTTACCTATTACAGTTGGGGTGGCTACTTTGCAAACTCCTATTCATGTCATGCCTTATGATCTTTCGTATAATCTTCTTTTAGGCAGACCATGGATTCATGAGATGAATGCAGTTCCTTTCAACCTTCATTGTATAATGAAATAAGTCTATAACAATCATGTTTATCAAGTTGAAATAGACCCCAAGCCTAAAATTTTCTTGCACCTTGAAAAAGTAGCTACAAGTCCTCTGAAAACATTAATTCCAACATCAAATATAGAACCTCTTGAAAGTGAACACAATGATGTGGAGTCGGTATCTAAATTATTTGGTGATGATTGAGAATCCTTAGAATTCACACCTTCATTTATGGGTAAATACATAATCACACAAAAGACAAATGAGAAACAAGAACAACCAACTATCATGTCAACTTAAAATTCCAAACAATCTTCTCAAACATCTATCTCTTCTACTTTGTATGAAAATGCAACATACACAACAATTTTTGATGAGATAGATTATCAATCCATGCCTACTCTAACATAAATGGAAATACTTTATGGAAAAGGCTATGAACTTGTGAAAAAATTAGGATATAATGGAAAAGGGTGTGAAAAACATGAACAAGTTATTTGTGTTCCTATCGAACCTAATACACAAGAGACAAAAATTGGATTGTGCTATTCTTTTTCTAAAACAACAAAAGCTACTCAACGACCATGTTTGAACGTCAACACTATTACATGTCAACCAAAACATAAACTCACCATCAAACATCCTAAATTGCTTGATATGAATTCACCACAATCATGGAAATATGTTGATAGTGATGAAAATCTAAAACAAATGTTAGGATTTTATGATAACACATCCACTTCTGCTCCCATGAAACAAGTTTCTTGTGCTATGATAGTCACCAAGAAAAATGACAATGATAGTACTGAAGAACCGTGTGACTTTGAAGCTCCTAAATCTAATGCACTCCCTTTATGAGATACAATTGATGTGCCAATGGACATAGAGGATAAAGACAAAGTTATTATGATTGGGAAGTGCCTTGATGATGAAGAACAAGAAGACACTACCACTTTACTTCATGATTTTCCTAAAAAATTTGCTTGGAAATATTTTGATATGCTAGGAATCAACCCAAAAATTGTGACACACATCGTTCTTGCTAAAAATCCTAAACTCGTTCGTCAAAAGATAAGAAAAATGCACCCTACAATAGCCTTGCACGTTAAAGCAGAGCTTGAAAAATGACTTAATGAGGGATTCATTCAACCTATTGATTATTCTCCTTGGATCTCAAACATTATCGCAGTTGCTAAACCCAATTATCATATTAAGATATGTACGGATTTTCAAGACTTGAATAAAGATTCTTTAAAAGATGAATTTACGCTTCTTAATATTGACATGATTGTGGATTCAACTGTTGGACATGCTTTATTGTCATTTGTGGATGGATTTTCGGGTTACAATCAAATCCTTATCAATCCTCGAGATCAATACAAAACCACCTTTACAACTGTTTAGGGAACGTTTTGTTGGGTCGTGATGCCCTTTGGTTTAAAGAATGTTAGCACAACTTATCAATGAGCAATGACATTGATCTTTCATGATTATATCCACAAAATTTTGGAAGATTATGTTGATGATATCCTTCCTAAATCCTTAACAAGACAAGACAATGTAAATGTTCTTCGAAAATTGTTCGAACGAATACGTAAATATAAAATGCACTTAAATCCGAAAAAGTGTCTTTGCCATATATAGTGGTAAAATTTTGGGGTTTGTCATATCTCACAGAGGCGTTGAGGTGGAAACAAAGAAAATTGATGCAATTATTAACATGCCACGTCCTAGGAACATTTCTCAATTGCAAACATTACAACGCTGAATTCAAGCTATCTGTCATTTCGTTGCATCTTTAGCCGAACACACATTACCTTTCACGCATCTTCTTAAAAAGTGTGTACCTTTTGATTGGGATGAGTATTGTAAACAATATTTTGAGAGTTTAAAGCAATACCTTACAACCCCACCTATTTTATAGCCTGTCGTGCCAAACAAACCATTTATCCTGTACATAGCAGCATCAGCCCATGCTCTTGTAGCATTGTTGGCTCAACAAGATGATCATGGAAAAGAACATCCTATTTAATATATCAGTCGAGCCTTAATTGATTATGAAACTGGATACTCGCCATTTGAAAAACAATGCTTAGCTCTTGTATTCGCTAATAGTAAATTGTGACATTATTTACTAAATGTTGAAATACAAGTCATGACAAAATTTGCTCCCCTCAAACATATTTTCAATAAAATAGACCTTTCTAGATGCTTAGCTAAGTGGGTGATGTTAACTAAGTTTGACCTTAAGTTTGTTTCACAAAAAGAAATCAAAGGACACACGTTAACCGATCACTTAGTTGACACTCCTTCTCCTCTCGCTTTATCTAATCACTACTCCTTTCCTGATGATAGTGTCTTGACCGCTGATATTAAAACATGGGAGTTGTATTTCGATGGATCTAAGTGTAGAACAGGTTCTAGTGCTATAGTGGTATTAATTCTTCCCAACGGACAACCTCTTCCCTTGTCCTATCGATTAAATTTTCTATGCACAAATAACGTAGTTGAGTATGAGGCATTAATCGTGGGTTTGTGAGTTGCTTTAACAATGGATGCTAAACATATCAAGATCTTTGGTGATTCACAATTAGTTATCAAACAAATCAATGGTACATATCAAACTAAAAATGAAAAGTTATCAAAATAAAAGGATCTTACAATGAAACTGTTAGATAAGTTTGAATCATTCACCATTGATAACATCCCACGAAAATACAATAGACGTGTGGATGCAATGGCGAGTGCAACCTCTCATATATCCCCACAAGATCCTTCGACATACTTCACCTTTGTTATTCATCCCATCATGAAACCTTTTATTGATACTCGATTAGAAGACATTTTAACAACAACTCAAGATGAATCATGCGAATGGTATAATACAATTTACCATTATTTAAAAGACGGTACTGTTCCCGAGCCCACAACAATAAACACTCAAAAATGTTTACTTAAACTAGTAGCTAAATACATTATTCTTGTTGATGTTTTGTATAGAAGATCCTTTAATGGTCTCTTACTCAGGTGCCTTAAGGATTCTAAAATCCCTATAGGCCTTGAACAGACTCATGTTGGTGCTCGTGGAGGTCATTTTGGAGGACGGTTGTTATTGCAAAAACTCGTCCATATGGGATATTATTGGAGAAATATGGAGAAAGACTGCTTTGCTTATGTTAAACGATGTCACAAATGTCAAGAACATAGAAATTTGATCTATGCTCCTACTTCTAAGCTTCATTCCAAAATTCCTATTTGGCCATTTTTAGTATGGAGACCGGATCTTAATGGAAAAATTTCACCTCCCTCTTCTGTTGGACATACGTTTATCATCACCACAACAGATTATTTCACAAAATGGGTAGAATCTATTCCTCTTAGATCTACAAATGCTGAAGTAATTTGTCATTTCGTATTGGAACACATAATTGCTCACTTTGGACTTCCTTCTGCAATCGTTAGAAACAATGGAAACCCATTTAAAAATAACGAAGTAAAGAAATTTCTTGAAACGTTCAATATTCAACATTGATTTTCAACATCGTATTATCCGCAATCTAATGGACAAGCTGAAAGCACTAATAAAATTTTGGAAATTTTTTAAAAGAAAACTATTAACAAACATCATAAGGATTAGCATACGCAATTACATTATGCGCTTTGGGCTTATAGAATGAGCGTTAGATTATCAATAGGAACTACACCCTATAACCTTGTTTATGGCACCAATGCGATCATGCCCTTGGAGTTAGAAATTCCTACATTGTGAATTGCTCTCCAAGACCTTATTGATGATGCCACTTATCAAGAAAAATGATTGCACCAATTTGTGATGCTCGATGAAAAGCGCATTAACGCTCTTGAGCATCTCCAAGCCTACATCAACCATTTAAAATGAAAACATAACACACATGTCATTCCTAGAACGTTTCACAAAGGTGATTTTGTTCTTTATGTGAATCAATGTAATACTAATGCTGACAATGAATTTAAAGATAAATTCAGCCCTAACTGGTTAGGACCTTACATAGATGATACTAGTTATAGGTCTAGTACTTATGTCTTAACGGAGCTTGACGGAACACCCCTTAAGGAACCTATTAATGTCGGGCATTTGTGTCGGTATTACCTCTAATATCTTTGAATAGTATGATTGTTAAAGCAGTGTTGTCTAAAGTTATTTGATGTCATTCTAAATAACTTTCACATTGCTTCATTCTTGACAACTAATTTTGTGTTTGTCTTGGACACTAAGGTGATTCTTTAAGTTCATTTTATAATTACTTTAGGATTCGTACTATTCACCCTCATCTTATGTTAAGTTAGATCCTTATATGAGTTATAGGTGTATTTAATTTAACATTCTCTCTAATCAATGGTGGTGTATCTAATGTGAAACTAACATACGTTTTACATTAGATCACATTTATCCTGTTAAATCATGTCGACATTAATTAAATACTTTTACCATAAGTTATTTAATTAATCACATTGCATTTAACATTCAAACGCAAAGAGACACATCATAATAACACCAAATGTGCATGTCTATATATATCAAAGTTTTATATAGATCTCAATATCATATACAAAATCACAAAGGTCTGTAAGAGCTAGACCTCTCGGGCTTTGGCGCTTGTGATCTAGTCCCTAGACGTTGTGAGACAGTTGTGTGTGATCGTAACTGCAAACTATTGAGTCTAAGTGCATACTCCAGACCCTGTACTTGACCAACAGCCACAAGCTGCTCCTCTACCATCTGATCCCTCTCCACTTGTACCTGCGTTAGCTTTGCATGCAGTCTCTCAACCTCT
This sequence comes from Sequoia sempervirens, assembly GCA_007258455.2. Classification (NCBI taxonomy): domain Eukaryota; kingdom Viridiplantae; phylum Streptophyta; class Pinopsida; order Cupressales; family Cupressaceae; genus Sequoia; species Sequoia sempervirens. Next base: position 22,037 of record VDFB02193495.1, read on the forward strand.
ATTGAGGTCTATGATGATTATCTTGCATTATCAACTTGACGGATTTGTCTCCTCACACTCTCGTATGCTACTCATAGCCTCATGAAAGGTCTAAGTGACTATGGCTCCTCCTCCATTATTGGTCAGGGCATGTAGTTAGGATCCATCTCCTCCTCATTGATGGATGCAGGCACAATCTCCACGGTAGCCTGATGATAGAACTCTAGCCAGTCTCTCATTGCTCTTACAAGATAGACAAGGTACACAATCAGTAAACATCATGATATATATATACATATAAACAAAGCATAAATACTCAAGTACATCCGTAAAATCAAAAACATCATCACCCATGTCTCCAAACAAATGAGGAATATCAACCTCATCCTCTCTGGGGGGCATGGAGGACGTGCTATTCTCTCTTTGATTCTAGGTGTCGATTTTTTTGTACCTACTGCACGAGATCTACTCCTGTAAGTTTGCAAGGAATCTTCATTCTCGTACTGATCCTCAATAGCTACCTCATCACCCTCACTTAGGGGTGGCTCCTCCTCGCAATACTCATCCGCTTCATAATCCTCCTCATCCTCATTCTCCTCTCCTCCATCCCGGTCCTCATAGTCAGGATCAACCTCTGAATTGTACTCATCATTGATCACATCAATAAATATGTCTATTGGCCTGTATCGTACATCCTCTGCTCTATCCTCTGGCTCATCTCCCTCATCTGGTGTTGGTCCTACACCACCTATAGGGACATCCATGGGGAGCACAGGAGCTGGTTGTGTCACTAACCACCACTCCTCATGCTTGTTTGTGCTACCAACATCATCAGTTTTGGAGACTGGTGGCCAGTCGTGATCTGAATTATCAAAATCACTCTCACGAACATGATCCATAGTAAGCCGAATAGTATCACCTGGCCTCCGAGCACTCCACACTGATAACCTAATGAAGGGGCACACCCTCAATGGTCTTTGCACCTGCCTAAACTATTGCATAACTCATTCATAATAGAAAGGTCGTACAACATAGTCATGCCTCCCAACTAAAACCTTTCCATCTACATCCTCCTTAATTGTCCTATGGGATCTAGCCACTATAGAGTGAGTAGATAAGGTCTCTATAAGATCTCGTCTCCCTCCAGCTAGTCAAACCTCACCCTCCAAAAGTGTAGATCTTTGTTTTTCCACAAGCGTCGCAAAGGATAGTTGAATGCTCATGGACATCCTATAGCTATAGCACAAGGGAATCTAACAGGCCTAGTGCATGCGATATGCTCGAGGCACCACACCTGCAAAAGCGTGCAATGCACCATATTATCGATCTCTCAAAACAAAAATCTACCAAAATCATAATATAAGTGTGCTAGAATGTAGCAGCCCTAAGCATAGACTATCTTGTGCTCATACATCCCTCAAATCAAATGTACCAATCCTCCATCTAAGTGTGTTGCTCATCCATCAAGATTGAGAACAAGAGCCACTAAGTGCATCATAATCCATCTAACAATAGGAGCTCGTGAATATAGAAGCATGGGAAGCTCGATCCGTGCTCTAACAAACTCGTCATGAATAGGTCCACCCAGGGAATACTGCATATCCACCTTCTTCTTGTGGAATGATTGATCCCCCCAGAAATATACCCACTCTCCTCGAATGGGAACTCGAAGAATGTGGTGTACATCCTCGAAAGTGATGGTCATCTTCCTGGTACAAAGATGAAAAGTACAGGTATCGACCTCCCAATGCTCGCACAGGGCCATAAGCATGGAGCCATTGTATCTCATAGGAGGCATAATATATGCCCAATAGATGCCTACTATCTGTAAATGCTCTGTCTCTATTGCTAATAGCACTAGAGCATAATCTCTCAAAAAAGTAAGTTACCTCCCCCTAGCCATTGTCGCGACCAAGCATGAACCTATCAAAATCATCACAAAATGCTCTAAAATCCATCTAATCTCTTCAATTCTTACATATTTCATCATGTAATTGTGCTAAAGTAAATCTAGTGTGCTTTTCTAATGGCCTTGGACACTTTAGAACCCTTCTAGGACATTTCACAAAGAAACGGGACACTTCGCGAAGAAATGGGACACTTTGCAAAGAAACGGGACACTTTGTGAATAAAAGGGACACTTTGTGAAAAAATGGGACACTTTGCAAAAAAAGGGGACACTTTGCGAAATTTTTTCCAAGATCCTAAATTAACCTATCCATGCATTAAAAATCATTAAATTATTACAAAATCACAAGGTGAAAGTTGCAGAATCGACTCACCTCATAATACAGCTCGCTGTGTGCCACCTGCTCTCGAAGCTCATCCAACCGCGAAGGTGTGTAATCATGTCTACTCAGAATTTTCTTCTCTCACTTGTCACTCTCAAGTTACAAGAAGGTGAATTGCAATAATAAGTGACAAATTACTCTCTTCTACTTCTTTTAACTTATTTTTATCATCTTTACTCTTATGCATTAACTTAGGATTATTTTACCTTAACAATTAATAAGGCATATTTTCTTCAAATCAACATAACAGGAGCTAGGTAAATCTGTTTTTGATGTTGTTTGATGTGTTGGAATCATGATTCTTCTCTCAACATCATCAATAATCTATCGTTATGTGGCATGGTACTTGGAAATTCCTACGATATGATATTCTCTATTCAACGTGCCTAGATTACTACCTTGATTCCACCTCCATAAAGCAAGCGGAATCAAGGGGGGGCATACATCTACCCTCAAATTGGATTCCTAGGAGTTAGACAAAAGGATTTTTGGACAATTAATGAATGTGTGTTGTAGGATGCGGTTCCTAATGATGTGGTTTTACAGATAACTACACTGGGGGCTTCGTTCTCCTGCCTTTTGAATGAGTATCCTTTTTAGTAATAAAATGCACTGTTTAGAGTCCTTTAGCTTACATATGCACATAGATTCATATGGGTGCTAAAGTGGGGGCTAAATGTGACGTAGAAAATTGGACACTCTTGAGTAAAGAGACAATTTCATGCCTAATTAGACCTACTTTTGAGTACCCTTACACTATTCATTCTTCAAAACAGCATTTATAGGCCCCTAAGACCCATTATTTTTTTATCTAGAGGCTCGTTTCACTTAAGAAATCACTTAAATCCCAAAAAACAACATTCAATTCATCCATATCCTGAAAAACCACCTTCAAAAACCACTAGTGGGACCCATTCACCACCTTGGGCGAATGAGTCCCATCTGGTGGGACCCATTTGCCAAGGGTGGTGAATGAGTCCCTTTTGAGGGAAATTTCAAGTTTGAGCAGGAATTCAATTAATTCAACTTATTTTTTTGGTGAATGCCGGCCTCTTAGGTCTAAATAATGGGAAAATTAGGTGTTGAACATGCTTATAAATACTCATTTTAAGTCATTTTACACATCTTTTAGTCATTTCACAAAAAGAAAATTCTTAAGTCAAGTCTTCTACAACAAGTTTAATTAGTAAAGTTAAAGTTTTAGGGCAGCAAACTAGGGTTTTTGCAGGTCTTGAAGCTCACTTTTTTATCAAGGTTCAACTTTGTATAGGGTTGATGATGGATGCCTATGGTGAATCATGAAGAAATCTAGGTTGAGGAGATGCAACTAGCCATCAAATCACACCTAAAGACTTGGTTTCAAAGTGATTCCATCTTCCATTTTCTCTTTATCTTCAGATTAAGGTTTACATTTCATTCACATTTCATTTGCATGTCATTTTATCTCCATTTTTTGTGTTGTAGGATTTCTAGGGTTGAGCTCTTGCATCACTCAAATCACATTTGCATTTCTTATTCTAGCACAATAGAATAGGGTTTTTGACATACTTCAGACTTCCTAGTCTTTAACACACTTAAGGCTAGGGTTTTATGCAGATTTTTCTCTATTTAAGGTTTAATTACCCAACTAGGGGAAGGAAAACCCCCCTTTAGACAAACAATTTTAAGTTGTTTTGTAGGAATTTTCCAAGATCCTGATTCGGGTTTCCATCAGAAAGTGTTGTACAGGTGTCAAGGTGCAGAACAAAAACTTGAAATCATAGAAATTTGAAAGTGGACTAATTCTCCATGCATGGTGAATGAGTCCCTCATAAGGTGGATTTTTGAGTTAGATACAGATCCAGACACCTAGTTGGCAGAAAACAGTTTATGGGAAGAAAAACCTTGACCTAGGACTAATTCGCCCAAGGTGGTAAATGAGTCCCAATCAACTCAAAAGTTAGAATTGCCAGATTTCTAGATTGTTTTCCAGTCATTTTAGCTTTATAGGTGCACATATTTTGAAAAACAACTTTTTGTTTAGTTCAATTTGTATTTTCATTCATCCTTTTAAGCTTTTTGCAAACATCATTTTGTTTTCAAACATTGCATATTTCTTAGGTTTTGCATTCATAATCAATCAATTAGTTCATTTGGTTGCATTTAGATCATCTCATTTAGCCTTAATAACATCATACATTTCCTAATTTGAGTGAACCACATTGATTTTTTGTGAGGTCTATCTCTCTCCTTTTAGGTAAAACATCCTAAGAGTGCAAGAGTAGCCTATAAATCTCACTCCCAAAAATCTATGGTTCAAGTGGAAAGGATGGTGGTTCATTTTTTGGTTGTGCAGGAACACAATACGTTGGTGTGTTTCCATGATGACAGGAGGCAATCACTTATTGCATCACATAGCTCCCATACATCATGTTTATCATTCTTCAAGTGCAAAGAAAAAATGTGCTTAGTTTATGGTGTGCTATATAGATCGTCTACAAATATTCAAAGATAAATTTGTCTAATTATTGTGTTTTAAAGTTTAGGTGATTGAACGATGATCATCAAATCATGGTGGAAAAGGAAAGATCAATGGTTGATATTCAAAGTGTGCAAACATCTACATCTTGAAGACTAAATTAGATAGGCAGTTACAAATATGAAGTCAATTTCTAGAAAATTATAAATGTGATGGTTTCAAGGGACTGTGATTCAATTAGGGTTATTGTCATGGTCAGTATGACAACGTTAGTGGACACTGAATATAAATTTTTTTCATATCATGTGTATATTGGATATTGGATACATAAATGTAGATCATTTGAATTCACAAAGGTTACTGAGTTGCACAATCATTCATGTTGGTAGCAGAGAATATGGTGATAATCAAAAAGCTACCAAGGTGATGATTATGGTAATGGTGAATTGAGAGAGGTGAAGAGTAGGGGAAGAGAGTCCAAATTAATGAATTAAAAAGGTGCATTTTAGGTTGAAGAAGAACCAGTATCAATATATTTGAACTTGTAATGTTGTAGAGGTGGGTACCTTAGAAATATTGAGTTGGCACTCAATTAGGTGTGTAGTGTACCTTGAGGTTGGTGCCTCAAAATATTGTCTTAGGTGTGTAGTGTACCTGGAGGTTGGTGCCTCAAAACATTTTGTTGGATGTCAATGTACCTATAAGTTGGTGCTTACAAAACATATGCAATATCTTTTATTGTGAGGTTGTATTAGGATAGTAGATCCTAGTAGCTATTCTCACTGTGGATTTTCCCACTTTTGGTTTTCCACATATATCTAGTGTCTTCCTATGTGCATGATTTTTTTGTGTAACCTTATTTCTTTTCTACTAATATAATTTGGTAAAAAAATTCATACATTGATTCACCCCCCTCTCAATGTATTGGTGGTCTTTCAATAGTATGGGCTCAACAATTTTGAGTTGTATTGATGATCATCATAATATGGGATTAAAAAATAATATTTAAATGCATATTTTTTAGAGAAACAATGATTCGAGATCTACATTATTGAATGTTACACCCCAATTGTGAAGTTACTATTTACTATATTACTACATAGGGTAAATATGAATGTAATGTGAATTCTAGAGATGAATAAATTATGCTTGTACCTTGTTATCAATATGAATGTTATCTCATGTGATGTCATTTCATTTGATGTTATCTCAGTTGATGTTATTTCATGGAGAAATACTACATAAATGTGAATGGATGGTTATTGAATTATTATTCTAACTTTGGAGATGTTTATGAATACTACATATGTTATGAACAATTGACTGTCATGTGCATGTGTTAGTGGATGCAGGTATGTGTTCCATTCCTCTAAGTAGAGGGGAAGTATCACTTAGGAGAAGATCTTGGTCAGGTAACCGATAAAAGTAAACTATCTAATCATATACACACACCACATTAGAATGATTTAGTTGAGTCAGTTTGTGGGTAGCTGGTAAGTCATCCTTAGTTGTTATCTCTAAATTTGAGAGTCTTGTTTACTATTGCATGCATTATTGGGTGATGTTTATCTATTTTATCTTTTGATATCTTTCTTGTGCTATTACAATTATATTGACAAGTGGGATGTACGTGGAATTATGTGTATATATATGCACACACATGTCAATGGGATCTA
>VDFB02193496.1:0-27954 GCA_007258455.2 Sequoia sempervirens
TAGACTGTGCTCCGAAAGATCATTTCAGTTATTTTGGGTAAATTATTTCCTTGAGAAGTTTAATAAGCTTGATAATCAAGTAGATATACACATAAATTTGATTGCTTTATTTTATTTATACTATATAATTTTAATGTACCTCCAATCGATTCTTTTATTTATTAATATTACCTTTGGATTTTATTTTAACTAGAGAATAATTCAAATCTTATTGTACTTACCACTTTATTAAATCAAGATTTAGTGCATCCACACATAAATATATATGACAATAAATATTTACCTTTGTTCTATGTGTTTTAGTTAGATCTTCCATCAATCAGGAAAACTATTCACCTGTGTGGTAAAATATACCCTTGAATGTATAATTTGAAATTATTATATAGATAAATATAAACATATATCTAGGCAAATCAAAAACTTATAAATATATTTATATACTGGAGAATGTGAATGTGCTAGTTTTATTTCCAACTAGAAAAGACAAATTACCCGGTATTTATTTTTACTATCAGTTGATTCATTACTACATTAGATTGTTATTTCCATATTCTAAAAAGGCACTAGAAATAGAATATTGGTTGTACTTTTGTCAGTAAATATCTGACTATTAAATTTTTGATTGGAAAGAGAAACATTTTTGGTTAATTAGAAAAATTCTTGAATTACTCCTACAAGTTTGTTTTACTAAATGATAATTTATTTTCCCTTCAAATGTGAATGTTTTTCTACAACAAAGATTTTACCTTCAAAATGTATGCATGGCTATGAACTCTTATGAAAACCAGATTGCAATAAAACTATGAATAGTGCAATGTTCTATTTGAGAAATGGTAAATTTTAGATAGCTACATATTTGTGTTGAGACATAAGAATTTTATTATATATTGGAATTTATTTTCTAAATAACGAAGCATGGAAATTTTAGAATGTTATATATTACTACAAATGCTACATAGAAAAATTGCTTGAGTTCATGCATTTATGAGATTTATGTGAATTTATGCATTATGAGTAGACTTCCGGGACATGATGCCGAAGGTGGACCCACAAAGACAATAGTTTTACCTTTTCTAAAACTATTATTTATTTTATGTTTATGGTTGTCCAAGCAATGTACCATTGAAATAGATGGAATAAAAGCCTAGAATGAAATGTTATATAGTTCTATGCCACCTCCTGTTTGCAAGAAATATGTCGTTCAAGTAGTATAGGAATGCATATAGGCATCATGCTTGCATCGAGAGTTCCCTCCTATTGTATTGTTGTAGGTTGCTAGGCTCCTCAAGCAAGGTTGGGGATTTCTTCGAGATAGGAAGAAACCTGAGGAAGTCATGTGCTTCATGGTTGGATGGAAAAGGAACCTTAACTGCACTCTTGGCCCTCAGTGCAAGAATACTAGTGGAGTTGAGGTGGATGAGGATCAGAGCTTGAGGATCAGAGCTTTACTATGTCATGGATATATCTCTTATACTATTTCTTTATGGCTTGCATAGCCCATTTGTACATTGGAACTTTATTTCATGAATATAACATTTATGTAAACTTGTTTATTGCATCATTGAAATAGATGATTTGTTTATTGTATCATTGAAATAGATGATTGTTTATTGTATCATTGGAATAGATGATTTGTTTATTGTATCATTGAGATAAATGATTTGTAACACCCTTAATGGTGTATGTACATTGATAATGTTATATGGAATTACTTTGAGCATTTATGGATATCTCTTGGTATAAATGTTATGGATATATCATGTGATAGATGTACCTCTATCTCCTTACTTGTAATGAATGTTACTCATTTATTGTATTTGGAATGAAATGAAAACTTTTGGTCCTTACACACTAGCAGCATGATTTTTGACTAATGCATTAATAGGCACGAGCACATCAAAAGAATTAGTCTCCCACCTTAAAAGGTAGGGACTAGCTGCACAAGAGCTTTTAAACGATGAAGACATATTTGTTACAACATGCATATCAATAGGATAGTTATAAACCCTCCCAATAGCCGCAGATTTTGCACTTATATAGACCCAAATTTCATTTAATAGATTAAAGTGTTACTGACATGCATGCATGACAGAAAAAAAAAATTAGTTGCATTGTTAATGGTGGCCAAAAGAGAACTCAACATTTATGATTTATGTCACTGTTAAGTGTTTAACTGAACAACATAAATGAACCCATAAAAACACTCAATGATAAGGAACAACAAAGATTAACCCATTAGAGGGACATAAAAAACAATATGATATGATAGTGTAAAAGATATAGGAACCTTCAAACGCATCATTTTTTGATAGATTATTTAATGAGGGTCAAATCTGTGTCTATCGACATTCTTAAAACTTGACATCACAATCCATTAATCAATGAAAATTAGGGACTAACAAATGCTAAATATCCTCATTAAAATGCCATGTGTCAACAGAAACACTCGATGTGAAGACACGACTATATCAAAGAACATTACAAACCCATGAAATATTTCCAATACGAACAAAACATTGCCAATTGATGAAATGATTTTATACCAAGACATTTTGCACTTATTTAGACCTAATTTTTCATTTTCCTTTAATAGATTGAAGTGCAGCTAGCATGCATTCATGTATAGAAAATATTAGTTCCATTATTAATCATGGCTAGCAAAGAACTCAACATTAATGAATTATGGTGTTAAGTCTTTAACTCAACAACAAAGACTAAACCATAAAAGAACACAAAGATAGCGAATATTAGACATTAATCCATAAAATGTAGAGAACAAACCATAGACATTAACCCATAAAATGCACGGATGTAAAAAACTATAAAATGACACTATAAAAGATATAGGAACTTACAAACACCTCATTTTTCACTTCCAATACAATAGACATAAACCCTCTCAATAGACACATATTAGAACACAAAAATGATAGTGTAAAAGATATAGGAACTTAGAAACACCTCCTTTTTTGCTTCCAATATGATAAATATAAACCCTCTCAATAGACACAGATTTCACCCTCATCAAACAATCTAAGCAAATGAATAAAAAAACAAATAATCCTTTCTTCGACAGACTTAAAACCTCACACCATAAGTCATTAATGACGCTTACACTTCACTCTAATATTGCCAATATGTGAACAAAATATTACCAATTGATGAAATGATTTTATACCGAGACATTTTGCACCTAATTTTCATTTCCATTTAATAGGTTGAAGTGCAGTTGGAATGCATGCATGCAAAGAAAAGATTAGTTCCATTCTTATTGTGGCCAACAAAGAAGTCAACATTAATGAATTATAGTGTTAAGTATTTAACTCAACAATAGGGACTAACCCATAAAAGAACTCAAAGATAGGGAAGAATAGACAATAACCCATAAACTGCATAGAATAACAAACAATAGACATTAACCCATAAAATGTAGAGATGTAAAAAACTATAAAATGAAACTATAAAAGATATAGGAACTTACAAATGCCTCATTTTTGGCTTCCAATACAATAGACATAAACCCTCTCAAAAGACATAGATTTCACCCTCATCAAACACTCAAAGAAAATGAATAAACAACACAAATAATCCTTTGCTCAAAAGACTTAAAACTTCACACCATAAGCTAGTAATGATGCCTGCATTTCAATCTAATATTTCCAATAGGAACAAAACATTACAAATTGATGAAATAATTTTATACTGAGATATTTTGCACTTATTTAGACCTAATTTTCATTTTCATTTAATAGATTGAAGTGTAATTGGCATGCATGCATGCAGAGAAAATATTAGTTTCATTCTTAATGTGGCCAGAAGAGAAGTCAACATTAATGAATTATGGTGTTAAGTCTTTAACTCAACAACAAAGAATAGCCCATAAAAGCACTCAAAGATAGGGAAGAGTAGACATTAACCCATAAAATGCAGAGATGTAAAAAGCTATAAAATGACATTGAAAAGATATAGAAACTTACAAATGCCTCATTTTTCACTTCCAATACGATAGACATCAACCTTCTCAATAGGCATAGATTTCACCCTCATCAAACAATATGAGCAAATGAATAAACAACACAAAAAGGGCAGTGCAAAAGATATAGTCCAACTTACAAACACCTCCTTTGTCTCTTTCAATATGATAGATATAAACCCTCTCAATAGACACAGATTTCACCCTCATCAAACAATCTTAGCGAATGAATAAACAACACAAATAATCCTTTGCTCAAAAAACTTAAAACTTCACACCATAAGTCATTAATGATGCCTGAACTTCAATCTATTCACAATAAATGAAGACTTTTAAGCATCTTTTCTAGTTTTGTCCAAGAGCTCAGCAACTTTGGACTTGGATTCATACTTCTTTTGGCCCTTCAGACAAGAGCCTTTCTCCTGGCATACGATTATACTGGGAGATTTTCCCAAATTTCCTACTAAGTATACCCAAATTTGGCACACTTTTAGGGTGGAAATCCTTTTCAATATTTGGAAAGATAGAAATTCCTGCATATTTGTTCATTCTCAAATAGATGTTAATGTTTCTTTATATGCTAAAGTAGTTATTTGTTCTAATGTGCTTCTACAAATCTAGGTGCAAGACAACAAAGTTTCAATTGAAGTTGCTCACCTGCAAGTGCTGTTGGATCATTGGGGAAATGCCCCTTGCATTGTTGCTTAGGTGCATGCTTCACCCACCTCTTCCCACGGTCGGTCGCCCTCTCAGGGCTGATAGCGGAGTGGTTCTACACACCCCTTATCTCATCCTCCTCTTCAATGGGATTCTCACCCTCCTCGGTGGTCTCGCTCTCCTCTGCTATGGGTTGGCTAGGGGTGGCCCTTTGGTAGTGCTCCAGGGAGTAGTGGTGGTGGCTTTGGATGGCCCTCTGATGACACTCCTTCTTTTTTCTTTGGATGGCCAAATACTGGCAAATGATTTTCGCATTTGGAGCTTGTAATCTCGCCTTAACACAAGGATAAAGAAGAAGAAAAATTTAAAGATGTTGATGATGGTTGGGGTCCTCCTTCGGACGTCACTGACCCTGCTAATGTATCGGGAAAATTTTTGGATGACAGAGACCCTCCTAGCTCTGTTGGCACTACTCTGGCCACTTAATGGCTCATTTTATGTTTTTGTATTCTTGGACTTCTGGGCTTGGCCCACGTTAGTTAATCTTTTGGTTTTTTGGGTGTTGCCCATGTGAGTCTTGGGGTGTGCCTTCTTACCACCCATATTGTCACGCCTGGCGTGCAAACCCCAAAGGAACTAACAACAACGAACAATTTTTTTTTAAAAGAATATAATAACATACTTAAGTATTATAACATAACAATGTATTATGAGGCACAACTAGTTCAATGGGGTACACGAAGTGACATGACTATATACTAATCCATAGCGACAATAAGATAACAATAATAAACAATTACATAAATCTATTCATTCCCAATTCATCATTTAAAATATCCATCAACTATATCCATATTAATAACATATGCACATATGACAATACATGGAAATATAAAGATATAAAGTGTTACATATTTTGATAGATACAACATAACATAACCAACTATTACAAGTGACAGTTCTTGAATAATTACAAGGCCTGAATATACATCACATCCAAATGATAGTAAAATACAACTGTCTGAACATACATCCCAATAACTACATATACAATTTACAACATGGCCATCCCAACACACGTGGGAGACAATACATCAATGAATACATTACATCCGAAGTATAACATACATCTGGTACAAAGAACTACTGGATCATTAACATCCGCCAAAGAGCCCTGCAATAAAAGATACATCTGCAATAGAAAGGGAAACCCAACGGGGTGTGAAGCACGTTCCACCCAACCACCCCCGTGCTGAGAGTAGACAAGGAAGGGTCCCCGACCAAGCACGTCTAACAATAACACAAAACTAACTCCAGACAGACAACTTAACATCAAAGACCACTAAATACTCAACAACGACAAATCCAAAAGGCACAACAAACCACTGAAGAACATAACAACCAGTCATAATCACAACATCAATGAAACTCAAGACATAATATTGAATATTACTTACAACCATGACCAAAGACCAACAATAAATCACTTCCAGAGGACTTCAGTAAATCAACACAAATAGAATGTTAGGCGAGAGTGTCATCGCATGGTTTCACATGGATTCTCGGACAACCTATCACAGGTGCGCCTCCATCTCTACATGGATTCTCGGACAACCAAGTTAAGGTGCCGCTTCCATCTATGGTTCTCCTGACGGCATATCTCAAGGCGCCACTCCATAGGGTCACTCATGCGGAGTCATTAACCTTTCGTGAAGACAAGGCAATGACCTTGCCAACCACGGCCTTCTCAGTCCCCTTTAGTCTGTGATTGCACTAACAGGCGGATGAGGCTTCACAATTATCTTATTAGTGTTTAATCCCCACCCGTGGTTTATTACTTAAGTTATCACTGATTAATCTAACTCTATGTGGGTTACCCTGACAGCCCCTTTGTGCGCCAGCCCCCACTAGAGCCACTCTCTCTAGACACTCAATCCCAAAACAACCAACACAAAAAGGACTGCATCAACAAGACATAATTGAACCAACACATGGATCCTCCACGAGGCATAACCATCTCGCCATAACATATGAAACATAACCACAAATGGTACAATCCAAGAGCAACTAAATCATAACCAGGGTCGAAACGTAGACCAAGCATCACAAACACGAGATCACAATTACACATCAGTAACCCTGCCTCTGGAAGTTCCTAATCAACAACTTCAGTTCCTATACTATAGCAAATTAGCTCTAGGGTTTCCCGCAATACATAACCCGATCAAAAGAAAACCACAATTAAACAAATAAACTCGAGAGGCAGCAAATACATAAATAATGCCATAAAACTCATTCTAATAAACAACAAATTCCACCAATTAAATAAATCAATTACTCAAGAACACACTTAACTAACACGTAGTTTATCTCTAATTTTCACAATTACACTAATATAATCCTAATTTATACTATATTTTTTTCAAACATTACAACACAAGAAATTATATGTATATATACACTTTACCCATGTCCTCAATATATAGAATTATCACTCTACAAATATATATATATTTATATAAATGTATATATATTTGTATGTATATATACACCTTATCACGTGTATATATACATATATATATATACAATATATATATATAAATAAAATATATTTTTAAATCCTTTTATAACATAATTAAACTATCCATGGGTATATATATATAAACAAATAAACATTATATTAAATTTAATAAATGAATAAAAATAAATAAATAAATTTACAAACTTAATACGAATTTTTTTTTAGTAAAATAAAATAGAATTTAAATTTAAAAATAAAAATAAACAATGGCTAATGGAGGCCGCGAACCTCCCAATAGGGAGGCCGCGGCCTCCCCAGTAGCCGTGCATAGCAGCCAAGGGCTACCATGCCAGCAGCCACTTGGGCTGCTGCGTATGGCAGTCTTTGACTGCTGCAGCGGCCACACATAACAGAGGGGGGGTACAGGGGTACGGCATGGCCATCCCCTCCCCCTTACAATTTTTTTCTCTTTTTAAAAAAAAATTAAACTTTATTTTATATAATATTTTGTTTTATGATTATATATATATATTTTTTTTACATATATTTCGTTTGGACGAAAAACGAAAAGAAATAAAATGAATATCAAAAATAAAATGCATATCTTATTTTATTTTACAGAGTACATTCGAAATCCAGTTTATAAATAAATATTTCAAAAAGGACAGAATATTAATTAAATATATATCTATATATATATCTCCATTTGGAGATTTGAAACAATTAATATAATCACAAGTTTTTTTTTTTTTTTCCTAACAGATCCAATATAAAATTGAGCAAGCAAATTTAAACCTATATAAAAAAAGATTTTCTTTTCAAATGTTTATTTTTCAAACTAATTTTCATTGAAGAAATTTTGAAGGTACTACTATTATTCCTACAGAGGATTCGAGGGTTTAACTCAAAAAAATTATAATTATATATATATAAGAGATTCTGAACAATAAAATAAATAAATAGATTTTCAAAAGATCCTATATAAATCTAGGCATGCAAAAATATTCATCACAATAACAATATGATTTTCTTTTCAATAATTTCTTAAATAAATTATATTGAAGAATTTAAAACAAGGTTTTCACTACAGAGAAATACAAACATTTATAACAGACAAATCCCAATCACAGGAAACTCTTTTTAACACACAAGGAGAAATTAATCTTCCAACATGGCAGTCAAGAATTTACTACAGAAGAATAAATCAAAAGAGAATTAATGAACTTGAAAGGAACCTGGAATCCTTCGTTCGATGAAGAATCCTTTCTGAATCCTCTTCTCGACTTTCCTGCCTTCAGCTCTTTCCTCGATCTTCGGCCTTCAACGTTCTTCTGAATCTATCTTTTCTTTCCAAAACCACAATAATTTTACCCAGAAAACACCAAACCCAGAACTACAGAACAAACTTCATTTTTTGTGAAAATTCCCTGTGTGAGAATAATTCCCTCCCCAAAAATAATAAAAGAATCAATAAAATCAATAAAGCTTCTGTGCTTTCTTTTCTAAAAAAAAAACCTCTTTCTTATTGGTCCTTTTTCCAGCTTTTAAAAGCACACTTATCTAAAATTTTAATTAAAATAATTTATAAAATCAATAAAGATTTTCTGCTTTCTTTTCTCAAAAATCCCCTCTTCTAATTGGTCCTTTTTCCAGCTTTTAAAAGCACACTTATCTAAAATTTTAATTAAAATAATTTATTTAATCAAGATATTATCTGTACATGATTTGCAAATTTAATATTAATAAAAAGATATTATTTAATTATCTTCAACAATATTTATTTAATTTAATTATTATCAACAATATTAATTTAGAATAATTATTTACTCTTTTAATAAATTAAATCACTTTTTAATTTATAATATATTTAAATTTAACATTCTACTAACTCACAATTAAATCAAAACAACTAGACAACTTAATCAATTATCATATAAAATAAGGTTAATTAAATAAACATGAACCATAACTAAAATGTATACTTCAACAATCAAACTACACAATCAACGAGAATGAAAACTTCAGTCATAACACAATCGACTCACAACAGACGACAGACTTGGGACGGGGACACTTCCAAACCTACTCCCTTTTTCAACATTTTACCCATTGGGTTAATTTATTGCTCGCCCTGTCCTGCCGAAGCAGGTGGAATCGAGACTTATTCCTGCAATCCTGCATCCAAATAAATGTCAAGTAGCACATGTATATATATATAATCAAACATCCTATCGTGAGAAGGAATTGTAGTGTAGCAGGGCACTCGTGAATGAGTGATGCTACACTGTCCTCTCACCTAATCTATTCTAACAATTACAATATCAATGACAAACTAACATTTCTAAACAAATTGCTCATACGATAACATGATACTTAACTACAGCATCCTCACTAATTATTTAACCATTGCATTATAAAATAATACTAATTCAAATAACATGATCACCATAGGATTATCACATCGACATATAAAACATTAGAGAGAAAGCATTACATAATAAAATAATCCAAACCCTACATACAGAGTATCATAAATCATAATAATAATATCAATTGTAGCAATCAACTAAACTTCACGCAACCACACACAAAATGATGAATCAATCACCATCACAATTCAGTATCACACTAACATATAAAAGCAAACAATAGTAGCAAATAGTATCGAACATGGTATTACATTTTTTGTGAATATGTATTTTATCTTTAATTTAATATAGATATCTTCCATATTCATCAAAAAAATAGCAAATAGTAAATGCACAATGTCCTCATTAAAACTCCATGCGTCAACAAAATACTCGGTGTGAAGACGTGTGACTATATCAAAGAACATTACAAAGTCATGAATATTTCCAATAGCAAAAAAATATTAAGAATTGGTTAAATTAATTAGAAAAATACAAAACCACAAAGAAAATACCAACAACAAATGAGAAAATTGCTTAAAGAAGAGGGTATAGGAAGATTTGGTTAGAGGGTGATTCTCTGAACATTATTAATAATTTGAAGAATATATCTCCCCATTCTTGGATAATTGAGGCCTTGATCAAGGATTCCATTGAAATTGTTAAATCCTTCGATAATGTATATATTTCCCATATTTTGAGAGAGGGAAATAAGTTAGCTGATTTCTTTGCTAACTTTGGTGTTAGAGATAGTAAGGTCTAGGATTTAAATGACCCCATCCCTTATGAGGCCACAACTATTGTTATTAATGAAAGTTAATCTTATGGTGATCCTTTTATTCATTAATGTATGCACGTCCTTGCTTACATGGTTGAATGTCATTCATAAGGATGTAAAGGTTATGATATTGAGGAAAGGTTGTCATATTGCACGAAGTTCAAATTCATTATGGTATGTATGTCATGTGGTTGGCTTCACATAGATTGTGGGTGTTAGTCACATAAGCTTCTAGAGTCTTCTATTGGATACTTTGGTTCTGAGTGGTGGTTGTTGCTTCCTTTTGAGTTTCTTGTTGAGTGCTTGGTCTTTGTTTTCTATCATCATGGGTGGGGATAGAAATCATGTTGAGCCCAAATACTATGATACTGCTAAGCTGAGAAAGGAGGTGTGGGAGATTTTAGAAAAGGGTGGTCTTACTCCATTCATGGAGAAACTGCATGGCAATAATCCTCAAGTTATTGAATTGGTTAAGAAAGGGTGGAAAGGGAGAACCTTGGACTTGGGTGGTAGGAAAATTGCAGTGGATGAGAAATTCATAGCCTAGATTACTGGCTTGGAAATTAAGGGTATGAAAGTGTTTAGGGATAAGAAAGAATCACAGGTTGTGATGTCCCTTTTCTTTAAGAAGAATGAGATTGATGGCTTGAAGCTCGTGAAGAGTGGTGGGTATCTGAGGAGTTCCTTAAAAGATCTCTAATGGGATGTTGTCAAAGAAATCACGAGGTATGTAACCCTAGAAGGAATGTACATGACCATTAACAATTGCCATTTTTTGTTGCTTAACCATTTTTTACACAAGAAATGGGTGTCATTTCCCTATTATTTGTTGGTGTTGATGGACTGTGGGATTAAAGAGCATAGGAAGAATCCCAAAAATCTTGTCCTGCATTCAGGGTTGATTCTTTTGATTTATGAACATGTGAAAGCTCACGATGTCCATAAAACTCGTGTTTCTCTAAAGGATATTTCTACTAAAGCTAGGAAGGGCTATGAAACTGAGTCGGGTGAGGAAAGAGCTTCTAAGAAACTGAGGAAGAGGAGGCTTATTTTAGATAAAGAATCTGAGTCAAATAGGGATGATGATGCTGACTATGTCCCACATTCGTATGCCTCTTTGGAGGAGGGCCCCATATCCCCTGTTCAGGGTAAATTTGGGAAAAGGAAAATGGATGAGAAGGTGGGATATATGACATGCAGTGATGATGTGGAGGTGATTGTTCTTTCTAAGGGGGGAAAAGATAAAAATGATCTTTATGGGGAAGCTTCTTCTCCTCCCCCTGCATCTAGAGTTGTGCAGGAACTTGAGGAGGGAAGTCGAAAGAGAACGGTTTTGAAAGATGGTCAAATCCTGGAGAAGGATTTCCGTCTCTCTGGCTGGTGGCTTCCATGTTGAGGATGTTCTGAGCGCTGTCATAGGGTTGCCGAAGCAGGAGAAGGTTAGAGTTGTGCGTGGTGAATAGGCTGTGGGAACTAATAAAGTGAATGCAGATAGGATTCAAAAGAGGAAGGCTACTATAGAACAAATTTCCAATTCCATTCATAGGATGAAGTCTCCTATCCCTGTTGGTGAAAGTAAGGATGCTTCTAATGATAAGGTTCATGAAAGTTCTTTTGAATAGGATGTTGTTGTGGGAAATCGCATTGTAAATTTTGATAGGGAGGATCTTTCTAATGTGTTGGGATCGACCCATGATAGTGTCATTATGCTTTTTAAATTGTTTAAATGACTCTTTCATGAGATCAATATGACCAATGTTCATATTAGAAGTATTGCTAGCAAGGTTGAGGACCCTTCGATCCAAATCCAAATTGATAATTTAATGGCTGGTCTTAATACTGTTGCTAATACTATGGCAGAGGAAACCATCAATCTGAAACAGAGTATGGAGGGAAGAATGTTATCCCTTGAGGAGAAAATTGATAAAATTTGGAATGTTGTTATAAAGAGTGGAGAAGCCCCTAAAGTCTTGACTATGTCGAACTTTGTGATGGATTTCTCCCCTAAAAAGAGAAAGGAAATTTTGTCTACTGATGTAATGGCTGTTGAGGATAAGCTGATGGTGGAGGATTATGTTGTTGTTAAGAGTGTTGCTAAAGGTTTTGTTTTCAGTTGTGAGGTAAAAACTAGTGGGCCTAGGGTTAGGACTAGAAATAGATTGAAAAATTAGGTTGGGGCCTCAAGTATTGAGGTTTCTGATATTGGGGTTAAGGGACAAAAGCTTGTTGCTAGTGAAATGGAAGCTGTTGAAATTTTGAACAATATGTAGTGGTGTTTTCCAGTTTCTGGCTATTTTTTGGCTAGTGGTTTGCTGACAATGGGCTAATGGTTGTTTAATGTTGTTCCCTTTATGTTTTAGCTTTTATTTTTGTAAAGTATTGTGGGCCCCTTCAAAACCCATCTTTTACCTCTAATCAAAACAAATGAGAAAATTGCAAAAAAAAGGCCAAAATTCCCTATTAATAAAATAATCCCAAAAACATTAGCATAGGGACTAATAAACATTAGTAGCACAATTTCTGAAGAATGCATTAATAGGCATGAGCGCACTGAAAACATTAGTCTCCCACCTTAAAGGGGACTAACAAATTCATCACTTAAAATTGAAACTTTTATTATTACTTATTATATTTTATTAACACAATATTATTGTTACAAAAATTAAATTATTTGTGTTTATTTATTGTTTGTATGTGTTATTCTATGTTTTGTAGTTATTCAATCAAAATTAGGAAATTAAAATGTTTGTATTCACTTTTTTTAATATTTAAGTTAAGCTTTATTTTATTTTATAGCTCATTTATGTAAATATTTAAAATTAGCAATACGAAAAAGAAAAGTGTGGTTAAAATTAACAATGTTAAAGAAATTAAGTGTAACAATAAGCTAAAATTTACTTTGACTTATGCACACTTGATAGGGTAGAGGGTCCCACAATAGGGCACCCTAAGTCTGGGTTTTTAAATTTCATACTATATAATTTCATATCAGTCTCAATTTTGTACAACAATTTATTTGGCTACTTACCTGCTTAAAAAAATTATTTTTTAGGGTCACATCATCAAATATGATGCCACATCAACATGCTTTTTGTTGTGGTATCCAAAAAAGATCAAAAACCACATACAATCCAATAGTAGGGCACTAAGTCATGCGAATATGTTTCACTGATGTGGCATCACATGATTTGTCAGATTATGTAATTTATGGGAAAAAGTGTTTTACAATTGGATATTAAGGTGCTCCACAGTGGGGCCCACTAAGAGCTACTTCTATCCCTACTATTGGTCTTTGACCTACTATGGGCCCCCCTCCCCTAGTAATTGTTCAAAGCACTCTAATCAACATTGTGTTTCAATTTGAAAAGAAGAGCTTCAAAAAAGACAAATAGGTGCTCTTATGTAACTTTGACTATTGCAAAGTTGATACAAATTATTCGAGATTACATTGTGTTAAAAAAATCCATAAAAAAGAAATATACCTACTTATAGTATACAATGCATAGTCTTTAGAGAGATATTTTTCTTTAATTTCCTCTTGACATTTCCCTTAAACCCCCTGTAGATACAAGTGCTAGTAAAATATAGATAATTTAGATGGAGAGAAGTCCTATATAGCCTAGGTTCGAGTCTTCAACAATAAGGTTTAAGTAATACGTGGATCATTTTGTTAGAGCATTGACTACCAATTTACAGCCTTCCAAATAACTACAAAGGTAGGTGAACAATGTGAATAGCAGGGTCATAAATTCAGCGCGTGTGCAACATGGGCGAACAGAGAGAGAAAAGGTGTGGACTTCAAGCACACAAGGATTTGGTTTGCCCCTCACGGCGCATAACCACGTCAGACGAAGCAGAGAGGTACTTTCGAGTATCTCCAAGGAAGGAGAGGGGTAAGAATTCTCACTAACTTTAACAAGAAGGAACCCGGCTACTAGCTATTCAACGATGAATTTCACCGTCGAACCTGGGTAATTAACAAGAAGTCTGTGAGTGGCAGATCTTGTCCGCTGTCTCTATATAACCTCGCTTTAGTGATCCATACCATTGCTTTGAGGTTTAGAACCATATCTCTTAACCGAAGAAAGTATTCCCAATCGTTGTATCTTTTTAGTTGAAAGTTGACGGAGGGAGTAGTGCAATAGAATAGAGATGCTTAGGCAGAAACGGTTGCAATTGAAGCCTCCAGCCCCAATCTCGATTCCCGGGAGACACCTGCCATTGCCAACTCCTCTGCAAGACAGTAGTCAAGTCCTCTGCGATGTGGAAAGAGTGGAACTTCTCGGTCGTGGCAGCGAGGGCAGTGTGTACAAAGTACTGCACCGCAAATCCTGCTTCTATTATGCTCTCAAAGTCGTTCGCCTTGATAGTCAAACCCCTTGTAGGAAAAGGATTTTGAGAGAAGTGGAGATACTGAAGAAGATCAATTCCCCTTGGATTGTACAGTTCAAGGATGTGTTTGAAGAAGGCGGGAGCGTCAGTTTTCTGCTGGAATACATGGACGGAGGCTCTCTCCACAGCTTACTAAAGCTCAAGAAAAGCCTCCCAGAGCCCTTCCTGGCTGAAGTTGCTGGGCACGTGTTAGAAGGATTGAAATACCTGGAGAGTGAAAAGATTGTGCACAGAGATATCAAGCCCTCCAATCTTTTGATTAACACAAATCCACATCAAATCAAGATTGCCGACTTTGGGGTGAGCAGAATTGTATCAGACCTTGAGCTTGCACACGACAACTACAATTCATCTGAGGGAACGTACGCTTATATGAGCCCCGAGAGACTAAATCCCTACGTCTATGATGGAGTTTATGATGATTATTACTATGGAGGAGATATTTGGAGTTTGGGAGTAACATTGATGGAATGCTATGTGGGCCATCATCCCTTTCTACCACCACTAGACCAGAACCCAGATTTGGCTACACTCATGTTTACTATTTGTTTCCAAGATCCACCCACTTTGCCTCCTGCTGCTTCGCCAGAGTTTCACGATTTCATTCAATGCTGCCTACAAAAGGACGTTAGGAGGAGAGGGACTGCCTCTCAGCTTCTCAGTCACCCCTTCATTGTCAATAAGCAAAATTATCCTGATGGATTTTACTTTTTATGCTCTCTGATATAACAGAGTTTCACGATTTCATTCAATGCTGCCTACAAAAGGACGTTAGGAGGAGAGGGACTGCCTCTCAGCTTCTCAGTCACCCCTCCATTGTCAATAAGCAAAATTGTCCTGATGGATTTTACTCTTTATGCTCTCTGATATAATGAATTACGAAATGTGATCAATGCAAAAATTACGAACACAATCTAAATCAAAAACATTCAATCCGGAAGAATTTTCATTATTATTGAAAGATAGAAGAGGCATGTTCTAACGATAGAGAATCTGTAGCACAACACTGTTACAAAAACTTAGTTTTTCCTATTTGGCCAATTGAAAAGATCATGTTACAAAGTATCTGAACTTTAATAGGATCTGGAGCACAACATTTAAATTTATTTTTCCAGGTCATATTTTTTTGTGACGATGCAAAATAATGTGTTGTATATGACAGTATGTGGAACCAAACCCTTCGCTGCCATCTATTGAGAGAGAAATGTTATTTTATTGTCCTTGTAAGGTGTCAGTTGTATAGTTTACCATATTTAGAATGATATTTACCATTTTCATGCAGTAATCTAAACTAACACAAAGCCAATTTGATCTAGACATATCTAATTTCTTTCTGGTATCTGGTATGGTATCATGGGGATGGGGATTGGATCATTTGTCTACATCAAATGTTTTTAATCAATCGAACTAAGCCTGTCCTCAGGGCTTAAATTTGATGGTCGTATGACTGTATTTAGAGATTTTTTCCGTAAAATACAATCAAAATTTTAAGAAGATTGTATTAGATGAAAGGAGAGATTTTGGATAGACTGTCAAAATTTATATAGAATTATAATGATATATATATTTGATTTATATATAATTTTACTTACACTAAGGTATATCATAATGTTTTAAGGACACCTTTAAATAGATAACCGTCATTAAAAAATTTGTTGACAGGCAAGGTCGACCATCAAATTTAAGCCCTGCCTGTCCCATAAGTTTATTATAAAAAAGTATTAATTTAGAATATTTTGAAAGGTAAAAGCATCCAAAATCTCACTTATCACATAACTACCAGATAAATATTGATTTGATAGCTTTAAAAATTATTAGACCCTATAGTTTGACTTGCTCTATTAAACTCTAAAAAAAATATTATTATATTTATTAATAATATTAATATATCTCATTTTATAATATTTATTAAAAAAATACATATTAATTAAGAATCATTTCAAAGATAGAATATAGTTGTTTTTAATATTTAGTATATTTTAAATAAGATTGTCTTGAATATTTTTTAATATGAATTTAGAAACTTACTATGAATTGTAATAGTAAATTAACATTTTTGCATTTAATATCAATAATTATCATTGTTTTTATAATTTTGCATTCCTAAAATATCTTTATGAATAAATGAGGATTTTCAATTCTTTTTAAAGAAACATCATCTAGTGAGCATGATAGTTATATAACCATTGTAAAACTAGAGATTTTTTTATTTTTATTTTTAATTGTGTTTTCTATTCTAATATACTTTAAAGTTGGGGTTTTGTGATGGTCAAGTAAAGAGAGACACGCCCATCTTCTACTTGTTTATTTGCATTACTTTATTAAATGTAGAAATGCATATTGTTTTCATATTTATTATGTATAATTAATAAAATTGATAAAGATATTTTAATATAGAATATTTTCTATAAATTTCTTCATAAATTCAACATTTTTTTGACAATTTATATTATGGTTAAATGTAAGGAATTTGAATAATTAAACCATCATAAAAATTGCATATTAACATACATAATTTTGAACCTCTTTTAAATACAAATGCTATTATTGTTTTTAATTTTTAAAATATTTTTAACAAAATTATCTTAAATAATTTTTTAATATGAATTTAGAAACTTAATGTAACAATAATTTATTACTTATAATTATTTTTTTTATTCAAGGGGTAAACGCTTTTGACGGGAGCTATGAACCGGATACAACCATTCAACAATAACACCCCAACGGGGTTTGAACCTTGGTGGCAAGAACAACAATGCCACCTATAAACCATCACACCATGCCAATACCGGCAATTACTTATAATTATTATTATTTCTTAATTTTACATTTTTTAATATATATAAAATATTAAACAAATAAATTTTGAATTTATATTAGATTATTATTTTTTATTGTTTATTAACATTTTAAAAAGTATGTTTCTTATCTAAAAATACTTAATTAATTTAAACTATATATGATAATATATTTTAAAATAATAATTAAATTATTTATAATACTTTATTATATATATAAATAATTCATAAAAATACTTTAATATGAAATATTTTACATAAAATTCTGAATATTTTTATTTTGATGACCAAACCAATATGATAAGAAGGGGTGACTGTCAAATTCCAGGCTGGCTTTGGAGGACACAATTTTTGTTTTTAAATTCATTGGAGAAGGATTTCGAAGAAAAGATATTAATTTTATGCTACTATTTTAAGATATAATGTTCTGTCAGATATAATGTACATACATTCCATACAGCTTCCTGGACTGACTCTGCAGCTTTAGTGAACTTTTAAATTTTCTCTAAAGCATTCCGACACGTATGTACTACATGTATATGTTTTGTACCTAAAATACGAGATTTGAATATTCAATTATAATTTCTAACTGTTAATAATTATAGGTAGAGGATAAAATTGTTTATTTTTTATTTATTTTATGTTTATTTTGAGATACTTTAGTATTTAATTCAAATATTTTTTAATATAAGTTGATATAATCTTGAAAATCTTATTTTATGTGTTTATTATATTTGTTTTTTATCTATATATTTTATTTATATATTCTGAGCAGTCTAATACCCAAACAAATGGAATCGTGACTCTTTCTCCCCTCCACAATTTTGGTGAGAAGGTGAATATTTTATTAGACAAACATTAGGTCATTGAGGCACTCTTTAGTCAACCTATTTGTATTTTTGGTGTAAGTTTTCTCAAGAAAGCTTTCATTGTGTTCACACCTAAAATCACTACAAAGTTCACACAAAACATATATATGATAGTTTTGAAGCTTTAGTTCTCAAGTGTCATAATCCTCCCATCATAAATCTACAAATAAGAAATTTAAAAAAATTGAAGTATTAACTAAAACATTACAATATAATTTAAACTTGAATTTATCAAGGAAGTGTTTGATTGAAGGTATCAAATGTTTTTTACATTATTGTTGTATTTTCCTCCATTGAATGTATAAAGATGATTAAAAGGGCATCCCTCATGTAGCCATGCACACTTGCAACTCATTTAGAATTTGGGTTTTAAGGATTTTTGTAGGTATCATCTCTTTTATACATGTGGTGTAGCCTACTATAACCTCTTGATCAATCACAAAAGAATCAAAGAATTGAATGAGAATTTAAGTAATATCTCATATAATTTATCAGTTAGTGGAGTTAATTGGTGTTTCTATAATTAATACTTTTCCAAATGGCCTCATATTTTCTCTTATTTTCACAATAATAATACAATATAACTTCCTCACCCTTATCCATGGCCTCATTTGAGATAAAATATAAGCATTTTATCTCCATCAACCAAACAAAAACTGTTTCTAAAGGCTTCTCCATCACCTACATTTTTTTATTAAAAAAATAGAAAATTAAAAACTCATAAATGATAAATTTATAAGTTTCCTTGAGCATTAGTTCTACATCTATGCTAACACATCATCAAAGAATATACCCATGACCTTTTGCCCTTATATTTTCTTGAATAATGGATACTTTGAACAACCTCCAATTTATTATAAACTTTCATTTGAGAGAAGGTGGTGCCTCGATGATGATTTTTAATGTGATAAACTTTGTGGATAATTGTGATCTTCAATAAAATAATGTACTTTCCTTAGTTTTACTCATTCATCAAGCTAAGCACCCAAATATGATTATAGATAATTTTTGCATTAATTCTTACTTCTTTAACCAAAATTTTGACCCATATAATCTTCCCATTGTAGTCAAGAACTAAATCGATGCAATGGGTAGAACGATGACTCCAAAAAAATGGTAGGATGACTCTACTAAATAATTATCATAGAAAATTATACAAATTTGGTTAGATTGTTATTAGTGACAATTTGAATTCCATTCTCTAAATGTTAAAATCAACGGCCCGTTATTTTGTATAGACGTGGGAGATGATTAAACTGATCAGGCACGTTCATTTTACCGCCGGTCCTTTTACCCCCAGTTTGAACTGCAATATGCATTTTACGGAAAGTTCGTAGTTACCAATAAATGCAAATTCATTAATGTTGAGGCTACGCACTGTCAGTGACAGACACTATTTCTTTTGTCGGGACAGTTCTCCGTATTATTATATTTGATTTTTTGCCTGTTCCAATTAAAAAAAGGGCGTCCAAAAGCCGTGCAAAACGATTGAAAGATCGATCACCGTTGATTTTATCGTCGCCATTTTTTGTTCTCGCCATACATTCAAGATCGATACACAGACTTCTCAATCTTTTCGTCTTCTTTGCACCAGTTTATTAACTGCTCCGTCAATCTCAATATTGTGGAAGAGACTGCCCGCTCTGCCCGACTGCCGCCGCGACGTATCCAGGAATATTGTGGAAGAGAAACCAGGAAACCAGGAAACCAGGCGTGCGAACCAGGAAACCAGGCGTGGAAACCAGGAAATCCCCATCACACGATAATGAACCAGGAAACCAGGCGTGGATCGTTTCAGACAGTGGGCATCGAGGCATTTCTTTCTGGCGTCTTCCGCTTCTGGCATTTAGGGATCTCTGCTTACAGTGGGCATTGGATCCGTGGTGGGCCCTGGGTTTTTGCCTTTTGGCCTTTTTGGCCTTTTCAGCAGCAGGCTTCTCGTCATTGGGAACAGGTGTGCCCCACCTCCTTCAATCTCTTTTCACTGGTGGTTTTGTTTACCAGATAGGTTTTTTCTCTGTTGTCTTTTTTTTAAATACTTCCAAACTCTGCATTTTCAACGCAAAACAACTATCTGAAAACTATGGAGTGTGGTCCAATTTTAAATTTAAACACTCAAATCAAGGACAGAAACATCAATATCAGTGGTGGGTCTATCAATGGATATCTCAAAATGCAAAGATGACACATGGAATGGTTTGGTGAAAGAACTTGGGGAAAATATTGAGAGAGGGAATAAAATGAAACAAGGAATAATATCTCAAACCAAAATGCTAGCACCGTACTTTCTCAGTGATTCCTCTTGGAATATGGAGCATTAGGCCTGCACACAAGTCAGAGAGGGATTGACATTTGTAAATGCCAAGCAATACAAAAGGATCTTGCAACGTAGGCAGGCCAAAATAGTTAGAAAACTAAGATGGCTAGGGCACAATAAATTTATTGCTATCCTTCCAAAAGGTATAAGTTTCAATCTGACAATTGTCACATCTGAAACTAAACAAGAGCAAGCAAAACTAGTGATAGAATTACTAGAAAATTGTGAAAATTTGGAAACTCAAGTTGAAAATTTGGAAAATCAAGTGGAAAACGTGGAAAATGAAGTTGGAAAGATATATTTGTAGAATCAACAGTCTAACGATGCTGAGAGAGTGAAGTAGGAAGAAGCAGCAACAGAGGGGGATGTGGAAGGTGAAGATCAGGCAAACCAATATAGTCCTAACTCAACTCTTTTAACCTGGTCTTCAAACTTGTATGCTAATGAATTAATGGAGCTAAAGAAGAGACTTGAAGGTTTAGAAGTCGTAGAATAGGGGAAGTACAACAAATGGCAAGAGATCATGGATACCAATCACAAACTCTCTCAAGAAAACAAGTTTTTTAAGGAGGAGATAGTCAAACTTCAAACCAATCTGAAAATAGGTCAGCAAGAAATATCAACCATGAAGCAGGAGATAAAGCAGATCAAAGAGGGAAATTCTATAATAGAAGTGGAGGAAAGGAGCAACCCACTGCTAGAGAGGAGTTCCAATCAGCAATAGCAAGCATAGAAATTAAGGAAGCTAAGCTGAAGGAACAACTGGAAGAGACAAAATCATGGGAACAAGTAACGAAAGGGACAACAGAGAGACAAAGAGAACTCATAGAGAGGCAGACAATGACAATGACAATGTTTTGAAATCAAAAGGGATTACTAATCGGCTTGCTACATCAATGACGTTGTCATCTGTCATTGAAAAGTGTTTGAGAATGCATGAAACAAAGGAATATTTGCATTTGGTTGCAGAAAAGACGAAGAAGGTGGATGAAAAGGTAAGGAACTTCACATAGCTTAGTTTGCCAGAGGCTTTTGACACAAATGAGTGATTCATTAGAAAGAATGATTTCAGAAAGAAGATGGAGGATGCAAGGAAGATTGATTTGGACCAGTTTCCTCATAACCCAGATGTGGTGAACTATTTGGATTCAATCAAACCATTGCTAACCCTAAATGCAAAATTGACTGAAGAATCCAAGATAAGTTTCAATTTGAATCATGAATTGTTAACAAATATTCAAGTCAAACAACATTAGTTAGAACAAATGACAATTCCAACACTTGAAGAGTGGAAGTTGCTAGAAAAGGTGATCTAGTGATTTAATTTTTGATAATATGAGTTTCCAAGTTCCAACTCAGCTCTATGCAGAGTTGTCTTTGAGAAATATTTTGCATTTCCAATGCCTCTGTGTATTCCTTCATGTGATAATCAATTTAAAATCTCAAATTCAGACTTCAATAATGTGTTGATGTTCAATTATATGTATTATGGGTTTGGCTGATACGGTTAGAATCTTTTGGGAAAAACTTTGATTTTCCTCATTAGAGAAAAAACTCTTTTATGCTTTCAAGTTTGTTTTACAGTTATCTTTCAATATAGAAACTCATATGGTGAAGTTCATGTAGACATAATATTTGTGTTGTGGTGTATGTATTTATTCTGAATATCTTGCCAACAGTTATTTGTGTTGGTGTTTTGGATGTTTAATAGATTGCATTGCTATATGATGTTTATCTTTGAATGAATGCTTATGGCAATGGTTGAGTTCAGTTAAAGAAATTTCAATGGTTGAGTTCAGTTAAAGAAATTTATTAGTTCTGAAGTGATTAAAGTCTTTATGCTTTAGTTTATAGTTTGATATTTCATATTAGCATGCCTTTCAAAGCTTTTTGGTTAAAAGCTACACCTTTATTTGCTTTCTGGTTAAACGAAGCCTAAATTTCTTTGCTTTCTGGTTTAAGCTTTTATTGTTTAAGTTGTGTGGATGCCTTAAAGACTTTGTAAGTTATTTATGTTGAACTGTTAGCTTCTGTTAGCTTATAACTTATAAGTTACGGATGTTGAAATGTTAGCTTTTGTTCAAGGAATGGATTAATAATATTCCTTTTAGTTATTTATCGAAGATTGTGTTAATAGAAATGTAATAGGAATTTACAAATAGTGTGATAAGTGTTGTTCTTTAAAAATGATGCAGAATCACATATCAAATTCAATACCATGGAATACAATATAAAATATAAAATATCACAATTTTAAGGAATACAACATAAAATATCATCAACTACAGTTTGGACTTTGGAATATGATTCATGAAGTGCAATTATAATATAATAAATGAAGGAGTAGTTGAATGCCTTATAATAATCGAAGTGAATGGAGAAGTGTGTGGAGTTGGGTGGCGGCATTGATCGTACATGTAGCATTTATGGCAAGGAATGTGAATTAAGTTATTAATCTTTGGAGGAAATACTTTCTTGCTACTTCTCTTCTGTGCCAAATAATTGGTGTGAAAATAGTGAAAATGAGGTGGTGGCTCTGTAGCTATAGCAGTGATGGAGGTTGGTTTCACGCTTACAATGAGGAAACAACTCTCACCTTTTTATGGAGGAGCATCAACCAAGAGACAGATGGGTTGTTTCTTTTACAGTGATGAGCAATTCATGCAGGCAGTGTAACTAATTCTGGGAAAAGGATTTGGTGACCTCAAGAACAGATATTGAACGAATATGGACATATATTCGCTGATTATGGCTTGCGGTTTAGATTTGGGAGAGCCGATTGAAGTTGTGAAAAAGGTGATGAAGACACTGGTGCACGAGGATTATCTTGAGGACATGGACTCAATATTGGAATGGGTGACTCCGAGTATAGGAATGGATATCAGTGAGGGCATTGACAGTGATGAGGAAGAAGAAACAAAGAAATGTGTACCCTTTGTGAAATGGCCATAATGAAAACGTAAAGCCAAATGGAGAGAGGGAGCAACATGCAGGTGGGAAGCTCTGAAATTGATTATGGAATTAATAGAGGTTGAGGCGATAATCATGAAGGAAAAGGCTGAAGCAAAGCATTTGGAGAAGAATGAGCAGCGACTGTGGAGGAAGAGGAAGATGAATGGGGCCACCATGGAATCTGTGGCGAGTAGCTTGTCTAGAGCTTTACAATAATTTAATCTTTTGTTAGGCATTGTGAGTTTTTGGGGGTTTGCTAAAATTGTGGGCAATGAAGGGAAGATGTTTTTTGGTTTGCAAGGTAGTTAGTAGGTATTCAAAAAAGGCGATAAATGTAATTTTGAGTGAAATTGTGATTTTGATGTAGCTATTAAGGGCTGGTAGTGAAGTCATTGCAGATAAACTATAATTTTTGAGACATTAGGGTAAAGTAGTTTACTTTCTGGAGGATAGAAGGTTATTCATAAAAGTTTAGAAAATGATGTAATATGACTTTTTTTATCAATAAAGCAAAAAATATTATTATCGATAAAAAAAATATATATCATGAAGTGCAATGATTCACAATTTCATTGAATGCAATATTAAATATCTTCAATTATAGTATAGAACAATGGAAACTGATCCATGAAATGTAGTATAATTATAAATACCTAAAAACTACTAATTCTCTTCCATTTCCCAAACAAAGTCAGGGTCCTCAAACTGACATTCATCATCAGATAAAGTAAAAGAGTCATCTTGAATTTGATTCGGAGTCTGCTCTTTATTTTCTTCGGTCTGTGTCTCAAATTCAACATTCATTGTGTGATTTGTATCATTGTCAATGTCATTTGTCCCAGTCCCACTGCCACCAGTACCAGCGTTTGGAATTGGAGTGTTTCACAACCCGGTCCTTCTTCTTTCACATGTGGACCTCCACATAGTGAGTTCTCTTTCAAAAGGAAAATCAAAGACATTATACGCAGTTCTTTTCAACCTAAAGCAATTTTCCAAATTCTTGTCTAGTTTGTTTCTTAACTTTGATTTCTAAAAACCCAATGTACTAAAAACTCTCTCATCCTCCACCAACCCCAATATCATTGTTTGACATAATTCAACAAGTTTGAAATATTTTGATATCGAACCATGCAATATTTCACTCTGACCTAAGTTTGTCCAAACCTTTTTTATTGATCCCGGTTCAAAGGCCTTTTCCTTGCCCATGGATTTATGTTGGTCCCTCATAGTTATTGCAAAACTCCTAGATTGTTTTCTAAGCTTAGCTTCATTTAAAATTCCTTATATTTTTTGCTCATCGTATGTTACACTTTCTGAAAATTGTCCGATCAATATTTTTACTTGTTCATGAAAATATTTTGGGTGAACTCTCGGTTTTCCCAAAATTGAGGATACACAATACCCATGGCTTCAAGTATTTCATGTCGAGGGAATCTTTCATGTATCTCCGAGGAAAGATATTTTTCAATTTCCTTCAAATTATCACCAACATATTTAACAATGCCTTTAAAATATTTCTCCTTAATAGCTACTTCTTTGCTAGAGTGTCTGGCTATCTTATAATCGTACATTGGTATCTCATATCCACGTACATGGATACATAAGTGCCCGCTTGCATTAAACTATAAATATTTATTAGGATTATTCAAATCAGTAATTTTTTGCCACATGAAATAATTTGGGCCATCTTGTGTTAGATCTAGATAAAGATGATCGATGGCCAAGCATTTATGTTTATGTAGACTGGCATATTCATTAATATACATAGTTTTGTCTTGGGCTTTCTTCACAAGATTTTTCATCTCATCCAACATGGGGAGAAGACTAGCTAAAGTCAAGAGTCTCTATATTGCTTAACCTATGTAAGAGGTCAGGAGTTTTTTTTATTGTGTTGTGATGCCCGTACATCACTCCAATCAAGGATTGATATTCTGAAAGAACTCATTATGTTGGTCCATGCAGAGAGATCCATCTGGTATCGACATCCTTGAGAAGCTTGTTTTCTAGTGTTATTCCCTCAACAAAATTTTGAAATTCTGTGAAACATTTGGGACTTCTGCAGAAGTATGCTTGGATCTCACGAACTAGATTTTCAACTTTTGATACTGTAGGAAACTTGCTTACAATTTTGAATGCTAAATTCATTTTGTGGGCCATGCAATGAATGCCAAGCATGTATGGTGCACAAGTAGTTTGTAACTTTGTGCAAACACCAGTCCTTTGACCTTGTATCACTGCAACTCCATCAGCTCCTACACACACCAACTTTTTGGTAATTGTCAACTCATCCATACCTGCAATTTCATTCAAAGATTTTTTGACTAGTTCAAATATATTTTGCAATGTTGAACTGTCCTTCATTTTATGAACACAAAGAAGATGAGCTTGTCGAACATGTCATTCTACAGTATACAAATGCATACAAACCCAAGAAGTATTGTCTACCACAGTAACTTCATCTAAAGATAATGCAATGAAATTTGACTCTTTTACTTTCTCCTTTAAATCTTCCTTTTCAACTGCAACAAGACAGTTTTCCCATTCCCATCCAGCATTTATTGAACAATGTGAGAAAGGATAGTGAGGAACATTCAAAAAAGATAATAAACTAGAATATTCTGGGTAGTCTGTCATAGGACGCCCTCTGGAAAAAATATGAAAAACAACAATCATCTGAACATTTTTTGACATATTTGTTGCTTCCATTGCTTTTCAAATTGAGCCTCAAGTGTACCTTTATATGCAGCAATGTTCGACATTATTTTCTCATGCTCTTCATAATCCATGACATACCTAACATGAAGACATTCTTCCTTTGATTTCCATTGTACGACTGATTATTCCTTTCCGTCTTTTTTTTTTTCATAAACGTTACTGATATGCTTTTCTATAGTGTCAATCTTTAGCTACAATGTCTTGGATCTTCCACATTTCCAACTACAAATTGTACATTTGGCCAATGTTTCCTTTTCAACATCATTTGCATTGTCAATCCCCAATAGTATCATGAATGGGTACTTTGACAACCAACCAAGTTGAAAATTCCTTGCCATTTCCCACTCACATCCCATTTTTTATTTGCTTCTTCTTTTCTTGCTACCAACATCATCATCCTCATCCAAGTCAATTATCTCGTTATGGCTAACCGGGCCCAAGGAATCCCTTAGAACATCTTCTACAGTATTGCCATCCTCATTTGATACATTTTGATTTAAATCAATGACAATCTCAACTTGACCTTCCAGTGGCAGTGAGGTATTGTGAATGCTACCAATATTTGGTGGAAGAGTTGATGATGTAGCTCCATCTTGACCTGATGGATCAAAAGCTTTGGAAATTCCAAAGTAATATTGTATGGTACGTCTAAGTTTTTGGCATTTTGATGGCCTCCCAGTCTCTTCACCACCCTGAGGAGCAACAAGAGTCTCTTCACCACCCTAAGGAGTGGTAGGAGTCTCTTCACCACCTTGAGGAGCCTGAGGAGTGGCAGGAGTCTCTTCACCACCCTGAGGAGCAATAGGAGCCTTACCACCGTGAGTAGTGGTAGGAGTCTCTTCACCACCATGAGGAGCGACAGGAGCCTTACCCTTGCTACTCGAGTCACTCGACATATTGATCTCTCACTTTGAATAAAAACTAGAAAAAAATGTCTTCTTGTTTAAGAAGGATGGAGAATATAGATCTCATTCCCTACTCAATATAATCTTTAAGACTTAAGCAAGAATGGAAAAGAGATAAACAAAACTTATTATTATAACACTATGAAGAAATGATCACGCACCTTTAAGTCTATGTTTTCGGCTTTGCTAACTTCCAAATTGAGAATTAGAACCTTAGAACTGAACAAAATGTGTAAGAATAAATGACACTTTCATTTGTATTTATATCAATCCATATTTGGAAAAATTTGCAAGATTTTTAAATGGTATATTAAAAATTTGGCAAATCTTGCGTGCTTATACAATGATACATTGAGATTTTCAAGGTGAAATGTGTCCTCAAATACAATTTTTTTAAATGTTATTGGCAAAATAGGTCCTCGTAAGCAACTATTTATAAATTTTAATTAGCGAAATGGGTCTTCACAAGCAACTTTTTATAAATTTTAATTGGCGAAATGGGTCCTGATACAATGTTGTTAATAGTATTGGCAAATATGTAGGTGTTTTATTACATGCTTCTAGGATTCCAGGCAAAAATATTAGTCTGTCCATTTGAAACATGTAGTTTGTTATGATGAATTTTTTGATTAAATATGCCCCATAAAAAAAATCGTTGGTGAATGGACA
>VDFB02193497.1:0-11842 GCA_007258455.2 Sequoia sempervirens
GAAATAAGGAGTAATTAATGATTTATTAAATATTTAATAATTTGACTTTATATTAAAGTCACTTTATTGAAATATTTAAATATTTAATTAAATTGGCCGGTTATAAAGTATTTATTATACTTTATAATAAAATATTAATTTTTGACTTAGTGAATATTTATTATTCATTAAATTGAGGCGCCATTTAATTATTTAATATTTCTCCTAAGTATCAAAGGTGAAATAAATCATTTTATTTAAATGATTAATTAAAAGGAGTTGGGTCGAATTTTATCAAAGGAGTATATATTTTCTTTCAAGGCAAAATCGAACCCTTCTGATATTATTATTCGACTTTTGTCTTTTTGCTCTGAGCATTGGAGTTTGCAAACCCTAGGGTTTCTGGCAGATAGACGTTTTTGGAGAACGAAAATTCTTCAGAGATCAGGCAGACTGAGACTGTGAAATACCAGTTGAAGCTTGCACTTGGTGATTTCACACAGAGATCACAGATTGGATTTATTGAGTTATTTATTCAGAGTCAGCAGAGAATCATCATCAGATAAATTAGGCGACTTCATCAGAGGACTTTATTTAGTGATCTGGCATTATTTCTTGGAGTCCGTACCATTCTATTTGCTGCAGTAGACAGGCCGTACATTTCTGTACTTGCAGGCCGTACCTTCATCTCTTGAGAGATCCGCCTTCTGTCTTCAGATTCTTGCACTGAGATCTAGGCGCTTGGTTTTTCTGGACATTTCTGGAGATTTTGCATTGTTATTTGAGCTTGGAGATTCATTCTTTTATTCTGGCCGTACCATCTTCATTTATTGCAGCCGCCATCAGGTTCTTTAGGAAATAATTTATTTCTTATTCATTTATCAATTTTCATCATTGTAAAAGCTCTATAAAAAATAATAAAATAGTACGCCCATGTTCTCTGGCATATTTGAGCTCATTCCGTGAAGTTTTAGAATTTATTTGAATTTATTAGTATTATTGAGCAAAATCGCAGCTTTAGCATTTTGCCTGAAAACCTCATAAAACACAAAAAAATCACAAACTTGCAAAAACAACAAAAATCAGTTAGGGTTTCGAATTGAGAACCATCAGGGTTCTGACAGTGGTATCAGAGCACAGATCTCCTGCCATCTTGTGCTTTTTCAGTGCTTTTTCAGAATACAGTGTGCTTCTTAGTGCTTTTTCATGAACAGAGATACCATTCACTACATTAAAGGTGTAGGGACAGGCAAAGACGAGGATTGGACAGGTCCACCTATCCCTGAAGGTCAGACCATATCAGGAGTACTTGGTATTCACAGATCCAGTTCTGACGGAAGTGAAAACAGTGTTGCAACCCTAATGGCAGAACGTGAGACTTCCTCAGAGACTCGCAGGGATCCAGGGAAGGCGCATGCAGAGGGTGATATTACCGATGAGGAGTTTAGACGGAGGCATGATAATATGATGGACATGATGTCTTAGTTGATGGGTACCATTAGACAGTACACACCCACACAGCCTCATTACATACAGATTGGTCAGACGAGCGGGACTGCACCAGTGGATCAGCCATTAGCATCAGCACCTCGGCAGCCGTCTCCGATCTATCAGGAGCGTAGGCCAGGTCAGCCTACTTTCTTACCTAGGGAGACTCCACCACAGACTCCAGGGGCAGAGCATCAGGGGCAGCATCAGGAGTTTCAGCCACATAATGGCATGTCAGTGGCAGACTTGACGAGATTTCACGGTGAGTACATGTCACTAGCACCTGAGATCCGGCAGGCACTTACATTTCATGAGTTTATAGATGTTTATAAACCCAGAGGAGGAGGCAGATTTGACCGTAGACCCCCTCAGCATCAGCAGCCGCAGCCACAGGTGAACAGGGATTTGCAGTATGCAGTTAGCAAGATTACACTGCCATATTTTGATGGGTCTGAAAAGACATCAGCGAGGTCTTGGGTTCAGAAACTGGACAATTACTTATCACTTAGGCCTATGCAGGAGGATGAGGCAATTAAATTTGCTACTTTGCATCTCGACGGAGTAGCACATGATTGGTGGCACCACGGTATGTACACGCTTGGCCATCATGCAGTTAATACCTATCAGGAGTTCACTAGCAGGCTGATAGAGAGATTTGATAAAAAGGATCCAGAACTTTATTTCAGAGAGTTGGCTCAGCTCAGACAGACAGGCAGTCTGGATTCATACATTGGTGAGTTTCAGAGAGTGGCAGTCATGGTGACAGGGATTTCAGAACGGAGACTCATCATACTCTTCGTTGAGGGTTTGACAGAACCCATGAGAGGTTGGGTTAAGGCTTTTGACCCTCCTACACTTCAGGAGGCCATGCGGAAGGCGAGAAGCATGGAGCTTGCAGCACCTCGCAGCAAGTTCAATTCTGGGTCAACACCATACACGAGACCCAATAGGCCTTTTGATAGAAACAATGACAGGAATAAGCCTTTTGACAGGAGAAAGGATCAACCGGATCATAAGAGACAGAATGCACCACCATTTGACAGAGAAACGTTGAATGAATTGTGTAAGAAAAAGTTATGTTTTTGGTGCAAGGCACCCTATGATGAAAAGCATATATGCCCACTTCGTCCGAAGGTCAAAAATAATCAAATGGAATGGTTTTACGAGGGTGAAGAGCAATCTGATCTGTCAGACCAGCAAGCTGATTCCGAGCCTTCAGATGATGAGAGGTCTGAAAATGAGGGTGAACATGAAGGTGGAAGGAAGCTACAGGAAGCCTATATGACTAGCCTTCAGAGAGATGGTTCATTTCGACTTCGTGGGCTCCTAGCAGGTTAGAAGGTGATTACATTGTTGGATACTGGTGCTACACACAATTTTATTGATGCACGTTTAGTGGAGAGGCGTGGCATCCAGACAGAGGCTTTCGAGGGTATTCGAGTCAAGGTGGCTGACGGATATACTCTCAGATGTGACCGAAAGATTACTGATCTTCCGATGAGACTGAACAACTATGAATTCAAGACTGAATTCTATGTTGTTAATATGGGGGATACAGATGTGGTGTTAGGGATGGCATGGTTGCACGATTTGGGTGAGTTCACACTCAATCTGCGCGATATGGAGATGAAATTCAAGGTGGACAGGAGACCACATGTCATCAAGGCCATTAGAGACAGTAATCTTAGGATGGTTTCATTCAGACGGATGGAGAGGCTCATTCGTCATGATATGGTTGATTGGGCAGCAGAGTGCATGTTGATGCCAGCCCAGCAGGAGCAGCAGAAG
This sequence comes from Sequoia sempervirens, assembly GCA_007258455.2. Lineage (NCBI taxonomy): Eukaryota > Viridiplantae > Streptophyta > Pinopsida > Cupressales > Cupressaceae > Sequoia > Sequoia sempervirens. The sequence continues at coordinate 3,256 of VDFB02193497.1, forward strand.
GGTGAGTACCACCCTGACATTCAGATCTTGAGGACTAAACACTCCAAAGTGTTTAGTGATATCCCACCTGGTAGACCTCCAGACAGGGGTACGGAGCACATTATTGAGTTGGAGGAGGGCGCAAAGCCCGCTATGATCACTCCCTACCGACATCCGAAACGACTCAAAGATGAGATAGAGAAGACCATTAATGAGTTGTTAGCTATGGGCCATATCAGACCTAGCAAGTCTCCTTTCGCTTCATCGGTTGTATTGGTGAAGAAGAAGGACGGATCACTTCGGATGTGTATTGATTACAGGCAGCTCAACAAAAGAACAATCAAAAACAGGTACCCTATTCCACGCATTGATGAGCTGATAGATGAGTTGCACGGAGCAGTCTTCTTTACGAAGATTGATTTGAGATCGGGGTACCATCAGATTCAGATGAGGGAGCAGATATTGAGAAAACCGCCAAAAATAATAAGGGCCACTTCTCGAAGTTCTGGTTATGCCCTCGGTTAACCATCGCACCCCAATCTTCTCGTTTAATTGGCTATGAACGGTGGTTTTCAGTGCTCAGTTGAGGAGATTTGTGTTAGTCTTCTTCGACGACATTTTGGTATATAGCAGGTCATGGGAGGAGCATCTGGCTCATTTGGACACAGTCTTGGGTATCTTAGCAGATGAGTCTTTCTATGCTAAGGAATCCAAGTGCGAGCTTGGCATGGAGGAGTTGTTATATCTGGGGCACATCATCAGTGCCAAGGGAGTGAGTATGGACCCTAAAAAGGTCTGAGCTATTGTTGAGTGGGCTTCCAGACTGGTGAACCTTTACACGTACCGAGGTTTCCATTGGGTTGTGTGCATCTATGTGAGATTTGTTAGCGTGGGACTTCACATCATGCCGCACTTTACCGACTTGACGGAAGAAGGGGCTTTTACTTTGGTCACCACAAAATGCCAGAGTGCTTTGACAGCTCAAGGTGACGCGACTTCATGTCCTGCGGCTAGCATTGCCTCGAATTTCAATGGGGTTGGTCTCGATTTATTATTCCGATGCTTCAGAGAGGGCATTGCGCCGCTTTGATGCGTGAGCGACATCCCATTGCATTTTGAGAGCGTGAAACCCGTGGGTCCCGAGATTTTATAGTATTTATGACAAGGAGATGTTAGCCATTATGCATGAGCCATTAAGTTCGTGCAAGCACTGGTAGGTAGCAAATTCAGTTGTTCTATCGCATCATAAATGTACCAAACAATTCCTTGGACAGCGAGACCTTAATGAGAGGCAGCAAAAATGGGTCAGTAAACTGTAGTCGTATGACTTCGATATCACTTTCATTAAGGGAAAGCAGAATGTTGTAGCTAATGCCTTGTCTCGCAGACCCCAGTTGAATGCCTTAGCACAGATCACAGAGGATTGGAGGCACCGGATTATTGTTGAGTATGCTAAGAACCCATGGGCTTCTAGCATTGTTGACAGGACAGAGCAGGATGACAGGTATACTATTGTAGATGACTTGATCATTTACAAGGGGCGGATTTTTCTAGTTCCTGATTCTGAGGTGCGGATTACAGTTTTGAGAGCCTTTCATGATCTTCCTATGGCGGGCCATCCCGGATACTATAAGACATACAAAATGGTTCGGGAACGGTTTACTTGGAAAGGGCTGAAAACTGATGTGTTGCAGTATGTCCGTGAGTGTTCTGTGTGCCAGCAGAACAAGCAGGAGCACACTTATCCTGCTGGGTTGCTCCAACCACTTCCGATACCTGACAGGAAGTGGGAGTGTTTATCGATGGACTTTATCACGGGTTTGCCGAAAGCCCAGGGTAAAGATTGCATCTACGTAGTGGTTGATCGATTGACTAAATACGCACACTTTTTCCCGATTACTACTACTTTCACAGCATCGCAGACTGCAGAGTTGTTTTTCAGAGAGGTATTCCGGCTGCATGGGTTGCCTCGGACGATAGTCAGCGATAGAGATACGGGTTCATGATAAATCTCAAGCGTGAGTTGTTCAGCTTTGTGGGACCGTGAATCGACCGGGGTAATTGCCTACCATCCGTACGCATGGATGCATTTAGATTGTCAATAAGGGGTGGAAGGTTATTTGCGAATTATATAGCTAGCCTACAGAGCTTGGGTGAGATGGATTTCATTTCAGCGAAAGTATTGTTATAACTCACTCACCATATGACGATACGTGATGATTGACCCTTTATGGCTTTGTATCGGTATGAGGTATTCTCCGATTTGATATTGGGCGATAACAGAGTGTCGAGTGCAGGGGATATGATGCACAGTCAGCAGGACATCTTGAGGTCTCTCCGAGACAACATCCAGCGGGCACAGAATCAGCATAAGCAGTATCCTGATCAGAAGAGGGTTGAGCGTACCTTTGAGGTGGGTGATATGGTGTACCTCATGCCGCGTACCAGATCGCCGCCTACTCGCTAAGAGTGGGGCGGTGAGAGAAATTCAAAACCTCGCTACTATGGTCCATTTCGCGGTTGTCGACGAAAGTGGGCTTAGGTTGTTTATGAGTTGGACTCTGCCACCGATAGCAAGGTCCATAATGTATTTCACGCTACCGTGCATTTGGTCAAAGATGTTATACCCTTCCAGCTTAAGCCACCCCTTGATGATCAAGGAAATTGATACTAGTACCTCGAGGCCATCCTCGAAGATGAGACACCTTCTCGAGTATGCAGGATCGTGGAATATCCGTCAAGTGGAGATTTGCCGCTTGAGAATGCTACATGGGAGTCCGAGGAGATCTTTAAAGATTCAGAGTTGAGATTGCTCATGGACAAGCAATTTTAGGGAGGGCGGACTGCCATGTCCCCATCCCAGTCACGTACCGTGACGGTTAGCCTATTATTCGATCCTCGTAGGCTGACAGGAGTGTGCAGAGGATCATTTGGGGCAGTTACTCAGTGTTTGGTAGCTCCAGTTTTGCAGTTGTGTCAGGTTGGGCCTTCGCAGAATCTTCCAGAGTGCATTTTCAGGAACTTTCTATTTTTAGAAAGTTAGGTTAGGTGGAAGCTGCTATTTTGGGCAGGGCACCTGGTTCAACCTTTCAGCTCAGAGTCGACCCGGTTCAGCAGTTTTGATCAGACGGAGAAATAAGGAGTAATTAATGATTTATTAAATATTTAATAATTTGACTTTATATTAAAGTCACTTTATTGAAATATTTAAATATTTAATTAAATTGGCCAGTTATAAAGTATTTATTATACTTTATAATAAAGTATTAATTTTTGACTTAGTGAATATTTATTATTCATTAAATTGAGGCGCCATTTAATTATTTAATATTTCTCCTAAGTATCAAAGGTGAAATAAATCATTTTATTTAAATGATTAATTAAAAGGAGTTGGGTCGAATTTTATCAAAGGAGTATATATTTTCTTTCAAGGCAAAATCGAACCCTTCTGATATTATTATTCGACTCTTGTCTTTTTGCTCTGAGCATTGGAGTTTGCAAACCCTAGGGTTTCTTGCAGACAGACGTTTCTGGAGAACGAAAACTCTTCAGAGATCAGGCAGACTGAGACTGTGAAATACCAGTTGAAGCTTGCACTTGGTGATTTCACACAGAGATCACAGATTGGATTTATTGAGTTATTTATTCAGAGTCAGCAGAGAATCATCATCAGATAAATCAGGCGACTTCATCAGAGGACTTTATTCAGTGATTTGGCATTATTTCTTGGAGTCCGTACCATTCTATTTGCTGCAGCAGACAGGCCGTACATTTATGTACTTGCAGGCCGTACCTTCATCTCTTGAGAGATCCGCCTTCTGTCTTCAGATTCTTGCACTGAGATCTAGGCGCTTGGTTTTCCTGGACATTTCTGGAGATTTTGCATTGTTATCTGAGCTTGGAGATTCATTCTTTTATTCTGGCCATACCATCTTCATTTATTGCAGCCGCCATTAGGTTCTTTAGGAAATAATTTATTTCTTATTCATTTATCAATTTTCATCATTGTAAAAGCTCTATAAAAAATAATAAAATAGTACGCCCATGTTCTCTGGCATATTTGAGCTTATTCCGTGAAGTTTTAGAATTTATTTGAATTTATTAGCATTATTGAGCAAAATTGCAGCTTTAGCATTTTGCCTGAAAACCTCATAAAACACAAAAAAATCACAAACTTGCAAAAACAACAAAAATCAGTTAGGGTTTCGAATTGAGAATCATCAGGGTTCTGACACGAGCCTAGTGGTGAACCTCGAGCGTAGCCCGTCCCGTCCGCTGAGGCTAGACATGGCGCCTCTGTAGGGTGCATGTTGAATTTCGTGGATGAGGTTTCGGCCTTGTCAGCGATCTTCGCTAAGTCGCTAAACTTGACTCCACAAGAGCTCGGTGGAGAGGACCTCGAGGGGCCCTCTTCCTTGGCCCTTGTTGAGGGAGGACTGGATGCTCCTCCTCTTAACAACCCGCCATTGTAGGCTCATCCTCCTTCCCCTTATGAGGACTTAGATTGGGAAGTAGACAACCTCTTGGCTGATCAATGTTAAGAGGAGACCCTTTTCTTGATCTTGTGTGTGTGTGTGTGCTTTGTGATGTGTTCCCCTATGCTTGTGCTATGTGTGTCTGGATGACCCTCGTAAACCTTGTTGTTGCTTGGATACAGGCGTAATTTTTGTGTTGTAAATCTTCTTCTATTTGTATCATCATTCTTCCATGTTTGTGCTTGATTTTCGATATATTGGGGATGATGCAAAGCATTGGGAGCATTTAGGCTTCCCTTCCATGTTGACCCAATTTTTTATTTTTACTTTGTTTTCCATGCATTCTTCCTGATCTGGTTGGGGACTGATGATCTTTCGCCTTGCATTGCGGTTACCTATTATTATGAGCTCGGACAGATCTGATCCCCGCTAAACCAGATCCCCCTGTGTCCTTTGTTTATATTTTTCTCTTTCTTTTGTTTTCTCTTTATTTTTCTCTCTTCTTTGCTTGAGTTGTCCCTTTCATGTGTGACAATGCCTTCTCTTTAACATTTTGATTTTCAAAAAATGCATTCGTTGTCAACGAATCTTTTCTCGGAAATTTGCACAAACTTTTCTTTGGAATTGCATTCTCAATTTGGAACCCTAACGGGATGTGTTTCTTTCATCATAGGTTCGCAAAGAGAGGACTTGAAGATCTTCCCCGTGCATGGGGGCATATTCTTCCTTTTGAATTCCTTGATGATGGATCACTTTGAGAAGAGAAGAATATCTGCTTTCGAATTGTGTGTCCCTTGAGTGGGCCCCTTTTTCTTTACGGCGGGTTCCCAAGGGACCCTTCTTTGAAAGTCTTTACCTCGAACGGATTTCTTCACGTCTGGCTTGGGGGAAGCGCAACTAGACTTATTCCATTCCCCTCTTTACGTCTAGCTCGGGGGCAGCGTGACTAGACCCGTTTCATATCTTCGCGTCTAACTTGGGGGCAGCCTGACTAGACCTTACCTTTCAAACAACGCGTCCTTTGAGTGGACCCCTCTCCTTTTGAAGGGTTCCCGAGGGACCCTTTTGAAAGACTTCCAAATCATCGACGGTCTGACTGACTGTTCGCCTACTTGTCTATGTGGCCGCTTCTTGACTCTGCAGAGTCTGCTTCCTTGGGTGTTCTTCATGCTTAAGTTCATGGAGAATACCTTCCCTATGGGACTGAGAGCTTGTAGGGCGCTTCTTTGGGTGTTCTTCATGCTTGAGTTCGTGGAGAATACCTTCCCTATGGGACTGAGAGCTTGTAGGGTGCTTCCTCTGGGTCTCCTCCATGCTAGAGTTTTTGGAGGATACCTTCCTTGCAGGTCTGCGGGCTTGTAAGGCGCTCACTCTACGGGGCTTCCTTCATGTGAGAGATCTTGGGGATTGCCTCCTTGCAAGTCTGTGAGCCTGTAAGACACTTTGTTTTTCCAACTTCATAGCTCCGAGCAGCTACGGAGTCCCTCGCTTTTCTTGCACCTTCATGTACACCAGACCGAGTACTGCTTCCTCGATGGTTCAGGTATACGTTTCTAACCCTACACTCTTTCTTGATCTACTTTACCAAGCACTCATTAGTATTTGTGTTCGCTAAAGCGGGGCCAAAATGTATAAGAGTGAATTTGCACCCCATGTGCAAATCCTCTTTTTGCCTTTACCCACCTTAGAAAACCAAGATTGGAGGCTTAATTCCACCTAAGCCCACTGCGTGCATCCCACTTGGCGCTTGTTTTGAGAGTCAGTGAAGGCGTTTCTGTCGGGGACGCCTGCGTGGTGTGCAAACGTCTGCATGGCGTGCTTACGTCCCCAGTAGATTCTTGCGGCTGAAACTGCAGAGGTGTTACACTTCTCATTGGAGGTGAAGTTGTAACGCCGCCTTCGGCCGACCGACCCAAATATGGCTGTTTTTTCTCCACTCTTTCTTCAAATTCATCCCTTCAACATTCAATCGAACTCTTCACCACATCTAGCATCCATTCTTGCATTATCACATTCACTTTCAAGCTCTTAAGCACTCACTTTCACTCACTCCAAGCATTCAAGCATTCCATTGCAGCCAAAGCAGCACTCCATCACTTCAGTAGAGCAAGTTTGGGACCACACCATTGCAGCAGAGGCTCGAGTACTCTCTTTTTCTCCCCCAAGTAGCCTTGAGTGCTCTTGGTGGACGTGGTAAGCTTCCCTCTCCTTTCCTCTATCGCTTGGTTGAGTAGCATAACACTGTTTTGTAGTACTTCTTTGCTCTTTACTACTTTATTTCCTTTATCTCGTTTCCTTGGCTGTTCATGGAGGTGGAAACACCTAAACGGGGGTCTGACTGAGGCAGGCCCCTATACAGCCACCCAACATTTTCCCTTTGTTGTTGCGTGTAGGAGTACATGCTCTTTGAGGGGTTAGCTGGCGAACGAATTCCTCGGTGAGATCCTCCTTATTCTCTTTACTCTTGCATATTTGCTTTATAATATTAGAGAGTTTTATTTATTTAATCACATCATTTTGGCCCTTTAGTTAGTCCGCTAGGCCGTTAGCTAGTTTTGTTGGTTTGACTTCGTTCTCATTGTTGTTTGGCTGTACGGACGACCACATTTTTGAAATGCCAGCGCGCCGCCCTGACGTCTAGAGATTGTGCTTCTGTCCTCGGACAAAGAGCTTTCTGAGACATAGTGTTAGACCTAGAAATTGGCTTGCCTAGCTCTTACTGTGTTGTGGGTTTGTAGAATAACTGAGAGGCCTCACAGTCCTTGTTATTCTCGCCTTGCATTCCCTGGTAATACACTTAGCTGAGGTAAGTTAGGGCAGCCTCTCGCGTCTTGGCCCTTCGTGACTAGTCTTGCACGCAGTGGTCCCCCTCTCTTACAAGGTCAAACTTTCTAAAAATAGCAATTTTCTATTTTTATAAATTTCTAAAAAATAAACAGACCATAGGGTTTTGCTGGGTTTATTGTCAAAAGGATGCTCGCAAAATTTTGGAAAATTTTGAAGTTAGGTTTTCAAGCCCTACTTTTATGGAAAATGGCTAAAGTAGAAGCTTTGTAGAAAGGGCTCAAAATGAGTTTGATTGGTTAATTTCTCATCATGATCACATTGGTCCAGTCAGAATCGTCAAAAAGTTAGTTTTTCTTTGGTGGGTCTATTTTGCTTTTTCAGAAGAAAAGTTAGGACCTTCGAGGTCATCAATGGAGGATGGCTAGTTTCCAGGTTTTAGAATCAAAGTCTCAAACACTGCACAGACCAATCCATGGCGAAAGATGCTCGAGAAATGGTGAATGAAGGAGGGGAATCTAAAAATAGTGAAAATCTTCGAAAAATTTCTAACATTGGAGTACAAAAGTGCCCCTGCTAGCCAGGGGCACCCAAGATTGCAAGGGGTCAAAGACAGTTATTAGGGTTTACAATTTTGGGGGTTCTCTTCAAAATTCTTTAGGCTTCGCAACGAGTCCAACATTCAGTTCACAGGATCTATAAAATGCTCGAAAACGAAGATCAAATGGAAAATGGAGAAAGACAAAGGAAAATCAAGAAACTAAAAAATTGCCAAGTCTAGGGCAGAAAAGCACCCCTGCTAGCCAAGGGCGTCCAACATTTTGAGCCACCAAATGCAGTTTTTAGGTTTCACGACTTCCAAGAGGTCCTTTATTTTGATCAGGCTTTGCAATGAGTCCGTTAACAGATTCACCAGAGTAGTCAAATGACTAGAATTGCGGATCAAACTGAGGTGTTTTGTCAAGAAGACAAAGTGAAAATTATCAAAATTTTCTATCTTCTGCACACATGGGCGCCCCAATCAGCCAGGGGCACTTAGGGTTTTGAGCCCTCAAAATCAACTTTTAAGATTTGCAAAATTGGTCATCCTTTTCGAAATTCTTCAGGCTTTCCATTGAATATCTCAGCCTGACCACGTGATTCATCAATCATCAACAATTGCGGATTGAATAGGAAACGAAGTATGGGAGACAAATTGGAAAAGTTGAAAATCACTAAAAAATGGTTGTCTGGCAAACAAAAGCGCCCCTGCTAGCCAAGGGCACCCAAGATTTTGAGCCTTCAAAACCACTTTTTAGGGTTTGTGTAATGTCCCCATTTTAGCTATATGCCCTTTAGTGATTGATAGC
>VDFB02193498.1:0-12081 GCA_007258455.2 Sequoia sempervirens
TCGTAATTAATTATTTACATGGAAACAAATTACAAAAAAATATGCATCACATTGGTACATGAGTCCTTTACTTATATCTAAAATATTATAAAAAAATATTATCATTTTATTGTGGTTAGGGTAATCAGATAGACACCTACTTCTTATTTTTTCCTGAAATTTAAGTAATACTTCATTGAAATTTTAAATTTTCACCAAATAGATTTTGTTTTAAAAAAAATAAACCTAGTAGTTTAGAAACTACATTCAATTTCCCACAGAATCTATTCTTACATGTTTTTGAAATAATATAGATAACTTATTCAAATTTTTACTTCAAGTTGCCTAACTCTAATTGTTCTGAATTTTCATTGCCACTTAAGGGCTTGTTTGGCATACCATGATCCTGCACATACCCTGCAATTGGAGAGTCAAAAGAGATAATTAATATATGCACATTATTTTAGGGTGAGATGATAAAAGTGTCGAGTTCGTTGCGACCACTTGGTAGTATTTCTTATGTTGTTAGAAACCATGTTTTCTATACATGTATCTATGTGAGAAAAGATACATGGGATAAAAATCCAAAATAGGAAACCCATGCTCATTATCCACCCTACCATATTGGCATCATGGAGCCTCAGGGACCCTAGCCAAACCCCTGAGCAAAAGCAATATGAAACGTCCACTAGAAATTTTGTGGAGTTCCATCTTTTGGATTTGTCATGTATGATTTAGCCTAGTACCTAAAAATAGAAGAGAGAGGTATGTCAATGGACGGGGAAAGAAGATGAGTAAGAAAGGATAAAAGATTAGTAAATATATAGCCAAAATCAATAAACACAACTAGAAAGTAGAAATGACGAATAATATTTGCAAGTGGGTTAGCGAATCTATTTATTGATAATTGAGAAGTTTTGCACTTACATGTACTGTTGGTGATGCTTGACAACCGCAAGGGGCATTGGATTGAGTTGTTAGAGCATTGAACAATTTGAAAATTATGCAACACATCAGTGTTCAAACGCTGAAACCTACTATCAAAATGAATAATAAGCAGAGAATGAAAGACAAATAATAAATTAATTATTTATGCAGAATACCCATGCAAAACAACTTATTGATTCCGTAGCTCAATAGTTTTAAAACCCTCCAACCTGCTAAAAAGTGAAGCTAAATATGACAAATTTAACAATATCCTGCTATCAAACCAACACCACAATCGCTCTTCCAACAATACAACTTCATCAAAGTATACTCTCCCACACACGAACATTCAATATTGCATTTACATACATATATATGCATGTATACATATAGTGGATGGAAACATGTGAACATATATATATATATATATATATATATATATATATATATGGGAATGTGCAGGATCATGGTGGGCCAAAAAGTGGCAATGAGGAAAAAAACACGTCTTTCACCGATTGAAAAATGCGAAAAGAACGTGTTGACTTTTTTTGGGCTCGGGTGTCACCTTACCAAACACCAAACCTAGTTTTACAAATCGAATATCCGATTTGCAAAAAATATATATAAAGAAAGTCAGTCGTTGTTTTGAAGTCATTTGATAGTGAAGAACCTGCGGGCGCACAGTGCATTGCTTCTTCGCGTAACAGATATCCGATTTGGGAAAAATCTGATTTGGAAAGGTAAGTTTTTTTTTTTTATTTGATTTGATTCAATTTTGATTTAGATTTGAATAATTTCATATGGTTTTTTGTGGATTTTTTTTAAAAAATAGGGTTTTTGATTGAATTTTTGTGAAAGAATTGAGTTTAGAATAGATTTTGATAAAAAAATGAATGTTTTTTGTGGATTTTTTTTCACAATAGGGTTTTTGATTGAATTTTTATGAAAATTTTGAATTTAGAATGGATTTTGATAAAAAAATGAATGTTTTTGTGGATTTTTTTTCAAAATAGGGTTTTTGATTGAATTTTTATGAAACAATTGAGTTTAGAATGGATTTTGATTAAAAAAATGAATGTTTTTAATGGATTTTGATTTAAAAATAGTGTTTCATTTATATTGTCTAATTTTAGATTAATTATTTTTTAACTTTAATCAGGCATTATGGCTGCCGAGAATGAGAATGCACAAATTCCACCAGTTGAGAATGAAAATCCACCAGCTAAGAATCAAAATGTAGAAATGCCAAATGCTCCACCACCTCCACAACCATCAATTGAAGACTTAATTCATGAAAAATTGGAGCAATTGATGGGAATTTGTGATGTTTATAAGAAAATCCCTCGATTATCCCGTATGTCAACCACATTGACAGGAATAATTACAAATGTAGAAACCCTCTCCACCCAACATAATGCATTTCATTCGTAGCGAGAAACTATGAGGCAATATTATGCATGTGGATTGTCTTATGATGATGTGAAAGATATCCAAATAACAAAAGCCCAAATAGCCTCTTTATTTATTAACCCCAGCACTGGTTTGCCAGTTAATGTTATCAAACCAAAACTTTCTATAAAATGGTGCACGCATAGGGGCATAGTAGATAACTTTTGGGATCGTTCATGTATGGTTTTTGATGTACCTTTTTACTTTATTAAAAAATTATATGCTGAGTTTTTGTTAGGACATCATGTCAATTAATTTGACATTAAACCCTTCCAGGTCGTTGGTGGAGGTATGCCCCAAGATAGGCCAGGGGTAGCTAGAGTAGTTAGGCACCCACATGTTCCCCATCCTCCCCTTCCTTCGCCACCTCCAGTACAACATCCAAATATTACGAAGGATGTAGCCACACAAACGATCTAGGTCATTCACTCTTTGAGTGGTTTTTTGGTTTCCCATGCTTCTTCAGTAGCTTAACCATAGTCTAGTGATCTTGGCGATGGATCCAGTGCTGCTGCATCATCCTCCTCGGGTCCACATATTTGTGTGCACATATTTGCAATATGTGCCAACAAATATGTTTGGGTCCTATTGTACAGACCCCTGAGCAGCCATTAGATACTTCTAATTATGACATCCAGGATGTGGAGATTATAGTAGGTCACACGCAGGGGAGTGGAGCACACCCTATAGAGTCCTCTCCTACTAGAGAGGTGGACAATGGAGTAGTTACACAGGTAACATTTAAGGTGTAAATTCATAATTTGTATTTTTTTTAAATGAATATTAATAAGAGATAGTATCAAGTACTAATACTTATTTACATAGTCTATTTAACAGTTAATGTCTGAGGAGGAGCTCACACAGGTGACTGATAGCACCCTTAGGGCCATTTCATTTGGCCTCGAGATGCACACAGTATGTATTTTCTCACTCACTCATATACATTTTTTTATTGTATACTTGCTTGTCATTAATGAAATTATATATTAACTTATATGTTTATCTTATTCTCTGCTTGTAGAAAACACCTAGTGTGAGTGAGGTACGCCGCTCTCCAGACTATGGACGCACAATTTTAGATAAGGGAAAGGTAATTCAACTCAAATTTGATTGAATTAAGATTTATAAGATATTTTATTGATTATGCATACATTGACATAGATTCGTAGTTTTATATGTACTTGTCATTTTTATGTACAGGCGGTTGTGAGTTATACATCATTGTTGATAAGTACCACAACACCTGAAGGAGTAGGTATTTGAACACCTGAAGGAGGAGGTGTTGAAACACCACAAGGAGGAGGTGTTGAAACACCTAAAGGAGATAAAGACAAAGATCAGCCTAAAGAGGTATGTGTTTATTTTATTTTGTGCTTGGTAAATATGTTCTTATTACTAACAATTCTATGCTAACTTGGATCAATTTCATGTTTTTGTTCACATATATAGATTGACGTTACAAAAGTTGGTTTGGTTAGTTCTTTGAGATGGGTATATTGTAGGACTCCAGACCCTTCGAAGAGACGTATATTTTAGGTAATCAAGATTTCAATTTTAGAGTTCAATTATAATTCAATGTGTATTGAATTTTATGTTAATTATTCAATTTTAAATTATATAGTATAACTAATCTCAATTGTGGTTTGACTTTTTCTTGTGCAACTACCTTTAGAGCCAACGAGTGCTTCAAAGAGGCTCCATTTTGATGATCCACTAGTAGTTTAGGATGAGATAGACATTTTAGCATGTAAATATTGAATAGATACCGAGATGGCATATGCCACATATTGTAAAACTTTGTTTGAGTTGGCGTTGATGCCATTTTTGTATATGGACATACACTTGATTATTGGATAATTTGATATATATAGAAGTTGACAATCAAAATTTAATTTCCTCCTCATGTGCATGATTAAACTCTTTGAAAATTTAATCAAGTGAGCAATGGTTAAATGTCAATTTACAATAGCATAAAAAGAATGGTTAAATATTATGTAGTTTGTATTCATATTGTTGATTACATTGCATTGCACATCTTTCAAACTCAAAGCATTACTTCACATTGCATAAGTAACAACTAGATGCTGATAGATGAAAAAAATTCAATAACAATATAGTTTTTACAAAGTCAACCTAAGCAGTTATGCAATTACTTCACATTACATAACTAATAACTAGGAGCAGATATCAATTGCATTAGCTTGTCATGGAATTCTATGAGACCACATTTCTTTGAGGAAACTTGGCACAAAACTCACAAAAAATGAAAAGAAAGCACTCAAACAAACTTTAAAGGGGTCTTAGGCCTGTTGCCCCCTCATTCCACACACTATGTAGCCATTTACTTGTGTTAGTTTTATGATCAAATTTAATGCATAGAAAATTAATTCTAAATCAAACACAATAACTCAGCAAATACCCTAGGAAAACCCTCCTCTTGAGGGAGAAAAAACCAGCCAATAATATCACTTATATTATTGAATCATAATAGAAACTCCTTTACAATGAAGGCCAATAATGAGGCCTAATAATATGCACCACAGACTGATGCCAACACAACAATACAATGATGTAATTCTCAAATGATAATCCTCAGCCTCCTCACAATAACTCGATCTGTACTTGAAGAATTTCTCTCTAACTCACACTTGATATGAAATGGAATGTATGAAAAATGTACGTCTCAAAACAATGAAATGTATCTAATATATATACAAGCTGAGAGAGATGTGACTCTTCACAATATAGGTCGGCCTCCAAAAAGAATGTGCCTCCTCAAAGATTGCGCCTCCAAGATAGAAGTCAACCTTCATAAAATAATAAATATTATTTGACATAAATCGTGCCTCAAGCATGTTGGCCTCTTCATAAATGCACCTCTTCATTAACTCGTATCTCTTGATGAATTAGCATTAATCACAAATCGATATATATATATATATATTAAATCGCTTTGGCTATATTTAATTTATTCTTATGTAGAGATCGCTGGAAGGATATGACTGACGTTGCAATATTCATCAACACTCCCTCTTAGCTAGGGAGGATACTTCCAGTTGCACAAGGAAAATCACCTCATCATGATGCCTAGTACTATGGCTACAACCATAAGTGAAAAGAAGAATATCATCTCATTGTGATATTAGATATCGCCTCAACACAATATCAACCATAATGGCTACAACCATACTATGATGTGTACAAGTGTTCATCACATACCTCAATTGAAACAACATCCAGAGGTGCTCTTCCGGTTAGCAACACAACCATCTTCTTTAGGTTCAGTAGGCTCCCTCTGAATCTTTAAGTACTCTTCTGATCAACAACACAACCATCCAGAGGTGCTCTTCCAGTCAGCAACACAACCATCTTCTTTAGGTTCAGTAGGTTCAGTTCCATGGCTACAAGTTGTGACTTCACGCTTGATGATTTCTTTGGTTGGCATGACTTCCTCATAAGATGCCTCAAGCTTTTCATCGCTAAGCAATCTCTCATCACCTTCCTGCAGTAGAGTTGAAAGCAAAAATGAAAGCTCAGCCTCTTGGAATGAAAATTCTTGTTTGCAAAACAAATGAATAAGAATGAGGTAGTTAAGGTGTTTGAAGTGATTTAGAGGCCACTTTTAGGGTAGTTAAGGTGTTTGAAGTGATTTAGAGGTCACTTTTAGAGAAGAGAGATGTTGAAGAGTACATCAACTCAGTGAGAACCGAAGTGTAATGTGTTTTAGCTTGTGGTACTCATTTGTTTCTCAGCAGATGTGTGATAAATTCTTAGTTCAATGATGTTGAACAATTTTTGAAAAAAGAGAGTTGTGTCATAGTCTACATTCAATCCAATAGGAAAAAATGAAAGCTCGGCCTCTTGGAATGAAAATGCTTGTTTGCAAAAAAATGAATAATAATGAGGTAGTTAAGGTGTTTGAAGTGATTTAGAGGTCACTTTTAGGGTAGTTAAGGTGTTTGAAGTGATTTAGAGGTCGCTTTTAGAGAAGAGAGATGTTGAAGAGTACATCAACTTAGTGAGAACCGAAGTGTAATGTGTTTTAGTTTGTGGTACTCATTTGTTTCTCAGCAGATGTGTGATAAATTCTTAGTTCAATGACGTTGAACAATTTTTGAAAAAAGAAAGTTGTGTCACAGTCTGCATTCAATCCAACAAGCAAAAATGAAAGCTCAGCCTCTTGGAATGAAAATGCTTGTTTGCAAAACAAATGAATAAGAATGAGGTATTTAAGGTCTTTGAAGTTATTTAGAGGTCACTTTTAGGGTGGAAGTCTTAAAAATCCATTTTAAATGCACAAAAAAGAATGAAATTACTTCAAACCAAGTTTGTGAAGAAGTTAACTATGTTGCCCACTAGTTTCCCTTAAGAGTCCAAAGTGCTAAAGGGAAGCAATATTTGAAGGTCTATTTCTCGAAGACCGTGATGCTTATAGACTCTTCATCTGAGGCTATGGGGTCATGTTGGGACCATCTACAAAAACCTCTCAGTTTTTGTTATCTCGGAGGCATTTTCCTATGGTGATGACTTTTCAATGGAGGGAAAAGTTGCCAGATGCAAGTAGTGTAAAGTTGCAAAGTGGTGCAACTTTCAGTCCGCAACCTGCATCTAATTCTAAAACAGCACTATTCCAACATTTTTGATGGGTACATTTTACGCTTAGGGATGGTCCTCTCTTGCAACCCAAATATGTCAATCACCCGAGCTGCTAATTGGACTCCATGATTTCTTTAAGATCCAAAGCGCTAAAGGCAAAGAATCTTGAAGGTCTATTTCTTGAGACCATATCTTACAGACTCTTGTCTAAGGATATGGGATCGGTTGTGACCATATACAAAAACCTCTCTCAATTTTTGCTAGCTTGGAGGCGTTTTCCTATGGTGATGACTTTTCAGTGGAGGGAAAAGTTGCTAGATGCAAGCAGTGTAAAGTTGCAAAGTGGTGCAACTTTCCTTCCGCAACTTGTACGACCAAACAGACTATTCCAACATGTCCAAATGGGTACGTTTACACTAGGGATAGTCCTCTCTTGCACCCAAATAGTACTAATCACTCCCAAGCTATGTTTGACCAAGGATTTCCCAAGAGTCCAAAGTGCTAAAAGGCAAAGAATATTTGAAGGTCTATTTCTGAGACCGCGGATGCTTGCTGCATTCGCCTAAGGCTATGGGATCATGTTAGACCATCTACAAAAACCTCTCTACTTTTTTCTATCTTGGAGGCGCTTTCCGTGGTGATGACTCTTTCAAGTTGAGGGGAAAAGTTGCCGGGATGTAGCAAAGGTAAAGTTGCAAAGTGGTGCAACTTTCATTCCACAACTCGCCCCCGGGACTAAACTGACTATTCCAACACATCCGGATGGGTATATTTATGTTAGGTATGGTCAGCTCTTGCACCCAAATACTGAATCACTTCCGAGCTACATTGGACCGACGATTTTAAGAGTCCAAAGTGCTAAAAAGGAAGCAATCTTTGAAGGTCTATTTCCTTTGAGACCGTGATGCTTATAGACTCTCCATCTAAGGCTATGGATTGTAAGGTTAGATCATCTACAAAAAAATCTCTTGGTTTTTGCTATCTTGAAGGCGTTTTCCTGTGGTGATGACTTTTTAGTGGAGGGAAAAGTTGTCAGATGCAAGCAGTGTAAAGTTGCAAAGTGGTTCAACTTTCATTCCACAACTCGTACAAATCCAAAAAAAAATTCCAACACATCCAGATGGGTACATTTATGCTAGGGATGGTCCTCTCTTGCACCCAAATACGCCGAATCACTCTGAGCTACATTGGACCTGTGATTTCCCTTAAGAGTCTAAAGTGCTAAAAGGCAGCAATCTTTGAAGGTCTATTTCTTAGAGACCGTGATGCTTAAAAACTCTCTATCCAAGGCTATGGGATCGTATTGTGACCATCTACAAAAAACTCTCTTGGTTTTTTCTATCTCGAAGGCGTTTTCCTGTGGTGATGACTTTTCAGTGGAGGGAAAAGTTGCCAGATGCAAGCAGTGTAAAGTTGCAAAGTGGTGCAACTTTCATTCCACAACTCGTGCGACCAAACGGATTGTTCCAACATGTCTGGATGGGTATGTTTACGCTAGGTATGGTCCTCTCTTGCACTTAGATATGCCGAATCACTCTGAGCTATATTGGACCGAGTGAAATTAGGTAAAAATTTAATGCAGACACAAGGGCACAATCACAAATTATTTGCAACCTGCCTATTTGAGGCATCTAACAAGATTATTCTGACCTATTTGGACAGTCCAAAACTCCCTTAAAGCTTGACAAGCAACTAAATACACATTTCCCTCTTTAACCCCCGTAAACCCTTGCAATAGTGAGAAACTAGTTTTTGTCCAATTACTCCACAATCTTCCAAAACACCAGACGAATAGATGACTGATTCAAACACCCATATCCATGTTACACAACATATATGAGAAACAACATAGACTCCTTGGGACCAGTGTTGACTTCCTAAACATTCACCCTTCAACAGGCTACTCAATTAGCCCAAAAATGCAAAGCAACATACCTTCAAACACCACACAGACCCCTGAAACTTTGGGGAAGCAAATAAATTTCCAAGAAAACAAAGATTCTGCAATTGGATCCAATTTGTATAGACCTATAACCGTCAAATAAAAAAACCCTTGTTTTTAGTGTAATTCTTGAGGGTTTATTGGATGTAGCACTTCCACAACCTTTCAGACTCTGCCACCACCTTAGACACCTTTATTTAGGCCCCAATATGATTAGAAAACAAAGAAACTTCCACAAACTAATTGCCACCAAAACTATTCTTGATAGTTTAAAACCACGAACCACGCCAACATGTAATTATGATAGCACTCAAGATAGAATCCATGAATAGATAATGTATTTGACCAATAACTCATCGAGAGCACAAATTCCCAAAACTAGCCCTCCACTATGAACATATCAACTAAGTAGGAACCCATAACATTATGGAAAGATTATCCACTTCTCCCAATGTAACTCCCAAGCATTACATGTGAGAGATGGTCAATTTCATTGATGGAAACGATGGTCAATACCTCATGATCATTCAAGTATTCATTCTAACAATACAAGAGATTTACACATCAAATTGCAAGTGAATATAATTTACTATATCTTAACATAAAAAATGCAAAACCTAATAGAAAAGTGTATCAATGATGTACAAGGATGTATAAGAAAGTTCAAATTTGAAAATAGAATGTAAACTTAGAAAACTGTAGATTTGAAAACCTTAATAATGTAAAACCCTGAAAAGAAGGTTGGATCAAGTGTAGGATTGGTTGGGCTCAACAAAATATAAAGAAAAAAAAAAATATTTATGAAGTTAACCTAGGATAACTAAGTAAATGCAATCAATCAAACACAATCAACCTAACATAATTAGGGGTTACTCTAGATGTTCAAATTTGTTACTCATCTTTATTGCATTGAATCAAAATGTCTCACTATTAATTGCTTCAATGCTATAAGATAAATGAATGTTTTCATGATTATAATGAATATATTGTATGTTATTTTAATGCTAGTGTATATCATCAAATTATGCCAAACATGTGTTTAGTCAACTCAAAGTGGGTGAATGATGCCACTTAGCCAAAAGTTTGAATTTTGAATTTTAAAATGAAAGGGAATAGGTTTGTGACCATGAGGTCACCCTTACAATTGAAGAAGTGTCCTAGAATGGGTTAATAGTTAAATCTAAGTGGCTAACAATCAATTCCAAGTGGCTAATGGATAAATGAGGGCATACCCATTGGTGAATGTGATAAATGGGAAAATAAGGTAAATGTATAGTTATGTGTGAATAAGAATAGGATAGGGCTAATTGTATAGTGATTTAAGTATGAAAATTGATAAAAGGCTAGAGAGATGAGCCTGCATTTAGATGTTGAGTCACTACATACATGTATCAAGAAATTTCTTCAAAATAGACACAAAATTGTGTGGGAAATGACATGGTATGCACAAATTTTACTGTTACAATTACACACATATTGATTTACAAATGCTTTGCATATAGATTAAATTTACTTCAAAATTAATACCTATTAATACTTCTTCTTTAAGAAAACATGATTATGTATTCTCTAATAAAACTTTCACCATAACAAGACTTCTTGCAATTACTTCAATTGTAGCATACATAATTTCATATTGCACCTATCAATGTGCCCATTACATCTTCACATGTGATTTCTAGTATATGTATGTCTCTTCAAAAAACATAGATGGGTTAAGCTCTCTCCTTACTCTTTGAGTAAGAGATAGTAGGGGAGAGGGCTAGATAGTATTACAAAACCTGGTTCAAATGAGCATACCAACAGGAAAGAACCAGGAAGAAAACCTTCGGTTGTAGCTCGATTAAGTACAAAAATAGACACCTTTACAAAACCTATGAGTTTCCAAAATACAGACCCCTTTACATTTTAAACATACCCTTTATACAATGCCAGAAATTTGACCCATATTTCAAAAAACTTCACTGGGTATAGATTATGCCCATACACAATTATGACTGTCTTACATTGTTTCCAATTTGAGAATTGAAATTTTACAAAATTTTCCTATTAGAGGCATTTAGGGCACAATCTTCAACAATAGTAGTATGTTCACATTCTGGACTGACAAGCACCTATACAAACCATCAAGGTAGCTTAGAATAACCAATCTATATTATTCTAAATGACACAAAATATGATGAGATGGTAATGCAAACTATAAAAGACGCTTAGAATAACCAATCTATATTGTTGTAATCTATTGCATACCTCTTTGAAAGGATTAGAGCTGGCTATTTTTGCAGTAGGTCCATGATCAATCGTGCCAAGAATATTGCAAAAGTGGGAAAATGAGAAATCTATATTGTCACAATAGAAAGGATGCTTAGACTAACATATATCTATATTAATCTAAACAACACGAATGATGATGAGTTGGTGATGAAAACTATAAAAGATGCATACCTCTTCAAAAGGATCCCGAGGAGTTGGCTATTGTTATGTGAGGTCCATGATCAATCATGTGCTAGGAATGCTCCTTAAAAAGTGGGAAAATAGAAATCTATATTTTGTCACAATAGAAATAGCTTAGACTAACATATCTATATTAATCTAAACAACTTGAATGATGATGAGTTAATTTGATGCAAACTATAAAATCGCATATACCTTTGAAAGGATTAGAGTTGGCTATTGTTGCAATAAGGTCCATGATCAATCATGCGGGGAATATCGCTTAAAAAAGTGGGAAAATGAAAGTTGACGTGCGTGATTGCAGGCGGCGTGAATGATATTAAAGTTGGTGATACCGGCTATAAAGCGCCCCCTCTTGAAAGGATCGGTGTTGCAGCAGGTCCATGATCAATCTTGCCAAAAATATCGTAAAAGTGCATACAAAATATCACTATTAAAGACACCCGCATTGCAATAGTATATAAAATATCAGTATTAAATAAAGAACACTAATGAACTTAATCATAATGAACATAAGCATTCTACCTTCCATTCTTGAAAATGCTATTCAAGTGTGCTTGAAGGGTCATCTCTTTGCTTAAGAGTATCCAATATTACTTCATGATCAACATTACTAAGTGTCCATAGTTGTTTTGTCTTTCGTTTGGCATGATGCTTCAAAAACTTAACATTTTTTGCTTTAACAAGGCGTGAATACATGAGAATAGTTTTATGTTCTTGTAGTCTTCAAATGT
>VDFB02193499.1:0-19119 GCA_007258455.2 Sequoia sempervirens
GTCACCCGGAAATCAGTGGCGAAGATGGCCAGTCATAACTTTGTCGTCGGCTATAAAATAGTGTTGTACCCAAAATAATTTTTTTGGCATTTTGTATAAATTGAGCTAAATCTTGTTAAAATGCCATGTAAAGTCTGTTTTAGGTCAAACTAATCATAGAATCTTGGTGGGTTTCTATCAAGGAACACGTGCAAAATTCTGAAAATTTGAAAATTAGGGTTTTTCGCCCCTATTTTCAGGGAAACCCCCGAAAATAGGACCTTCCCAGAAATGATTGAAAATGATTTTCATAGGATTAAAAGGCTTCACGATCACATTGGTCTAGTCAGAATCATCAAAAGACATGTTTTACTCTGGTGGGTCTATTTCTATTTTTCAGGAACAAAGTTAGGAGCTCCACAGCCATTAATGGCAGATTGGCCAGTACCAGGTGCTAAAACCTAAGCTTCAAAAGCTTCGACAACACAACCATGGCGAAAAAGGTCAAAAATGATGTTGTTTGATGAAGGAGATTCCTGAAAGTGAAAAAGGTCAAAATTTGACTAACTCTGGAAATGTTACGAAGGAGAGATTGTTCACATGTTGAAAAGAGCCTTTTTCAAGCAGAGGCGCCCATGATCTTTTAAGGCCAAATGAAGTCACCCAGATCATCCAAGGCATTCATTCTTGACATTTGCCTGCTGGCGCGACAATGAAACAAACAGATAAATCATCTGAGGAATAGATCACAAGCAGTTGCTGACGAAGCAAAAAGAGGCAGTTGAGGAATTATTAGGAAACCACAATTAACGGCGAAGTTCTAAGAAAAAAGAGCCTTTCCAAAAGAAAGGCGCCCTTCTTTTTTGACCTTCAGATGATGATAAATGACAAAAGGCTTCCCAGGATAATCTTCTCAGCCCAAGTAGATCTCGGAAACGCAATTGCAAGCACCAACATCTGACAAAGCATTCAACGGGTAATCCAGATCAAAGTAGGCAACTTTTCAGATGAAGATGATCAGGCCAAAAGACAAAAGCGCCCTTTTCAAGGAGGGGCGCCCTTGAATAAAGGAACCCTAAATTGAGATCCAAGTTTTCTGAAGTCAGTCATTTTTGGCAGAACAGAGTTGGGTACCTGATGAGACATCAAGCGAAATCATCTGACTCTCCAATCAACGAGAAATCCAGATCAAAGCACGAGAGGTCATTTCAAAAGGCTGAAGAACGAAGTTTGAAAATTCACCAAGGCATTAGCAAAAAAGCCTTTTCTTGGAAAAGGCGCCCATTCTTTTGAAGCCCTAAACTCAGCTTTTCATCATCATGTCTCCCAAGCACTTCTTTTGAGTTTGGATCCAGCTCCGCAGTGAATGTGTCTGCAACATCTCAGGATCAACAGATAACGCTAGATTCAAGATCAAACAGAGGGCTTTCAGGAGAGAAAATATTTAAAAGCTTGCAAGAAACCAAAAAGGACGCCTAAAAGAAGTCAAGGGTCAATTTGTTGACTAAAGTCAAGAGCTTTTGAGTTAAAGTTGGCTAAAACACTCCACGATCAGTGGAAATCACCTTTTTAACTTTAGATCAAGCCAAAATCACTTTTTGAGCTTGAGTTAGGTCCCCAAACTTGTGGATCTAAGGCTTAAACATATATATTCAAGGTGAAGGCATCCCATTTCATTATTTCATTGCAGGATAAAAGATCAAGAACAGCCACAAGCTCTCAAGGACGCCATTGATAGATCTGAACAAGGTTTTCATCCGTTCTTCAATTTTTCTTGCAAATCTGAAGCAGAAGAGGATTGCTATTTTGAGGATTGGACCCAGAGAGATTTTTTCAGGGAATCAGATAAAACTTCCAATCCATCTTCTGTCTATTTCCTCTCTTCTGGTCTTAGGTTTTCTTGCATTTGACAGAAAAAGCAACAGGCTACATCAGATCAGATCAACTGGGTAGATTCAGCATTATTTTCCAGAGAAACCCATCTCGACAAATTTTCAAAAATCAGCAAACTTGTTGCCCCTATTTTTGGGGGTTTTTCCGAAAAAGTTTCAGAATCCAAATTCTGAGGAACTGGGTTTGTTCAGCATTGAAGCACGAACAAAACCCATGTGCCAGATTTTTCCGGAAAAATACTTCTCGGCGAGGCGCTATTTTCAAGGGTTTCCAAAAATCATCTGAACAAGGTCAAGATTCCAGTCAATCTTTAAGTTTTTCAAGATGCAGTACTCCCAGGTACAATACGAGACCAAGACGGTCTTACTCCATGATTACTTGAAAACAGTTGACACAAATTTACACCAAGTAAATCCAGTGGTTGATTTGGAGCAGCTAGAAGGCATGAATCAAATCACATTGCAGAATATTGAAGAATCCGGATTGTTGCAGGCCGCATCAATTCCCATCACACTACAGAGCATAGAGCTTGTAATCGCTTGTATCAAGCATTACAATCCTACCACCAGAGAAATCAGAGCAGCAGATGGAAGAATTGTTTGTAGTCTAAAGCCTTAGGATATCGAAAGGTGTTTTGATATTCCATCATGTCCTAACAGCAAAGTCATATCAGTGATGAAATGTGAGAAGGCATTTGAGACAGCTAAGGACAAATGTCAAAAGGTAATGGCTGAAAAATTGTTAAAAGTGACAAAGGCAAGCTTGCCTAAGTCGTTGGGATGAGGAGAATGTAAAGATGAGTACGCAGTGTTAATCACTCTACTCAATAGAATCACTGGAGAAGAAGATGGTCGTCAATTCCAGCCATGGATGTACTATATCATTGCTAAAATCATTGGCAAGAGGGAATATTATGACTAGGCCACTTTGATTAGTGACACACTCCACCGACAAATCACTGGGTATCTAGAAGCTCATAGGTTCCGCATGTGCTCTTACCTGGTATACTTGATAGCCTTCCAAGGCGATTTCAAGTTATTGAACAATGTGGGAACCTTAGGTGTGCAGAAGGTTCACGAACATTTCACACGTCTTGAGTTTACTCAAGCGGAAAGACACTTCAAGAAAACAAGTGATCTCTTCACTATGCACACAGTACGTGAGCTTAACCATGAGATGCACGTGCGTATTTCACAGACAGCTAGAGAGGCAATGGCAGATTGGGCAGATTGGTTCATCCAATTTCCTACGTTCTCCTACATACGCGTGTATGGCTACATTGGCCACCCCGCCATGCTACCAAGATACCCTTCAGATAGGGTAGTCTTCATGGAATTCCTGAGACAGTTGTCCGAGGTTCATGTCTACTTGTGCTTGAAGAGGAAGACAGCTGTTAGCTTTCCCGTTGGAATGGGACTATATAGATGTGGATTTGCGGCAGATGCTAAGATGATGAGTCAGGAAACGGTGAGGTTTAATCTCAAGTATCTCATTGAGAGAAGATCCTATGATCCCAGAGGACTCTATGCAGCACATCTCGAGCAACACTCGTCACATAAGTCTTTTGATTATTGGGTAAATTGTAAGACGAGTATGAAGTGCGAAGAAGGAACTACAGCAGGTTCAGACTCCCACAAATTGCTGATTTTATGTCAGCAGACATCGAGGGCCTGTCCGATGATGAAGGGGAAGTCATTCTCCCCTCATTCTTCGCAGATTCAGTTGACTCCCAACCGCTCCCGAGAGTGGATTGGTATGCCAAGGAGAACACGTCTATGGAAGAAAGAACGAGTAGAGTGGTTAGAAATAGCCAACTCTATCTCGACAGCAAGAAATCAAGGAAGGTGACACCTCACAGAACAGAGCCGCCACGGGTTCAGTCTCCACCACCTTCCACTTCAAAAAGGAAACCTAGACAGAAGCAATGGTGCAATCCTCCCCGAGGGATGAGGATGTCAAAGCCTACAAAGCCTAGAACACAGAGGACACCTGTGGAGAAAGCCACACATAGTCCTGAAATAATCACGGGTATTGCTGCCCCAGAACAAAGAGTAGAGACTGCTACCCCTGATTCAGCAGAAACTATCACGGAAGAACCAGCAGCAGTAATTGTTGAAGAACCAGTGGCTGAGCCAATGGCAGAAGCAACAACAATAGAAGCAGCAGCAGAAACGGTCCCTGTTATGGAAGCAGAGCCACCAATATCACCAGTATCACAGCGGACACAAGTCCTCATCGACTTGGATTCGCCACCGAGAGACATTGCTCCAGCACAGTCTCACACATCTAGCATTCAAGGGCCTCACGTCCCTCCTAGCGAAGTTCGTCGAGATTCTATTTGGCTTGAAGGCTTCCTAGGAAGAAAGAGGGAAAAACCCTCGTATGAACTTGACTTTACCGAATTCGACCATGTCCCACAAGACACGTCGGCAAAGAGGTTAAAGAAACAAGTTCACATAGAAAGGAATGCAGAGTGTGAGATCATCATAGAGACTGCCGCCCCACCAGTAGAGAAAAGCATACACGAGGTCCAAGTAGAAGACTACACTTTGTCTCAACTTAACCTCGGGAAGACTACACGACAGGTGGAGGCAAACCTTCTTGGAATAGCTTCGGTGAGCGCACAAGAAAGAATGGCTAAGGATGGTAAAGAAAAGGCAGCCTTAAAGGCTGAAAACCAGAAACTGAGGTCATACATAACCAGCTTGATACATGGCACACCAAACGTCTCAGCCCTGCCAACAGGACTACTAGATCTCCCCGCCGAACAAAATCATCGGCAATTGATAACATTCGGCAAACACTTGAGAGATCAAGTGGAAGAGTTTGTTCTCAAGGGTAGATGTATACCGGCAAACCTGTACCAGTTACGGGATAGAGCACATGGACTTCGTGCAGAGATCCAGCAGTTAGAACAAAGGATTGCAGAAAAGAGGCTTGAAGACGAAAGCACAATTGCAGATTTGCAATTGGCATATCAATCAGTATACTCTGAGGAAAACAAGCAACATCTCTTTGCTTGGAAGGAACAATTGGCGTACAAGGTGAAAGCCTATGACGCTCATTCAGTAGAGTTGATTGATTACAGACGGGTGGTTGCCACTATTATCAACTTCGCAAGAATGTTGGTGATATCCTTCCCTTGCATGGAATATCAGCTCGAGGGAGGAGAATACATCGAGATGGTCGTTGTACAGAACCAGTTTAGGGATGTCATCCGCAGTACCTTTCTTGATGATCCAGATGGTTGCAAGCTGGCTAAGGTAGCAGCTTTATCAACCAAGTTTGAAGAGGCAGCATCTCAGTGTATTGACTTCGGAAATCAACTCACAACGGGTGAGATCATGCTACGACGCCATGTCATCATCCTACAGAGCATTAACTCCCCAGAAGCTGATGAAGTCAATCAATGGATAGAGACACTACTGATTAGTGGCGAACTATAAATGCACCAAAGAAGGACGCCATACACCCTCCAAGTGGCATTTATGAGACTTGAGCTTGACTTGATGCTTCTTTCCAAGTCAACTCAAGATGATATTAAATGTAGTTGGAGTTAACTTGATGCTTCTTTCCAAGTTTAACTCAATTCTCTTAAATCATGCACGCCGCATCCCACTCCATTATGATGCTCCAATTGGCTTCCATGATTTGTGGATCTTAGATCTCCACTAAAATGTGGATGTCTATTTTGGAGGGATACTTTCATTAAAGTTCACCTTAGTTTACCAACTCAAGTAGTTTCCAGCTGACTCTTTTAGCTGACTTCGCTAACTCAAGTAGTTTTCCAATTAACTGCTTGTTTCCCCTTTTTAGGGAATAAATCTTGCTAATTGATTGACAAGAACTCATTGTTAACTCAAGGAGATTTTGGGGTTGCCCACTCCTTTGAGTTTTATAAATAAGAGCCTTGGGCTCATTGTTTGTTTAACTTTTACTTGCTATGCAAAATTGCTGCGCCATTGTTGCCAACAGCTTTGAAAGCGGATATTTGTTCACTCTTGGATGAGAGTTCGTTGGTCGATCGTAATTGTGCATGATTTCGTGCCTTTGCTTTCCCAACTTTTGTAATTCGTTGATGAAGCTTTGAAGGAGAATATCAAAAGGCAATTGCATTTTGGTCAATCTTTTTGAGTTGTGTCCACGTCTTGTGTCTAATAGCTCGTTGTCTCGTTTCCCTCCTCGGATAGGAGTCCCTCCTCCTTGGACATTTGTTATTGACAAGTTATCGTTCGTTGTTGTTTAATGTATTGACTTCCAAGCTATACTTCGGATAGGAGCCCCTCCTCCTTAGCAAGCTCGCTGGCCAAGGCATCGTAATTTGTTGTTTCTCGTAAACTATTTCCTAGCCCATACCTCGAATAGGAGTCCCTCCTCCTTGGCAGGTCTCAGATCTAGTTTACCGTAAAGAGTGTTTGCTTGTACCAACCTTATCCCGGTGTATACCCGAGAGTTCAGAGCCTCGGTCATATTCTCAGGAGACAGCAAATTCAGGTGATCCAACCAACCCATTCCCGCTCCTTTACCCTCATGCTCTGTTTACCTTGAAGGTATTGGATAGATAAAAGCTAGATTAGTCGTAGTTAAGATCTGCAGAAACCAGAGAAAAAGCTTAGCTACGGCGCATTGTGTTTGTGCACCCTTGTGTCCTACCGCTGAAGCATAAGAAGATAGGAACTTTAGTTTACATTTCCCTTCCCTACGCATTGCTCCCAGCAGAGAGGGACTTCTCTTCTTTAAATAACGAAAAAGTGTTGCAAAACATTTGAAATAGCTGAACATTTACAATCAGCACTCCAAAGGTGCTAATTTAAACGCCAACAAATAGGAAGTTAATAAAAAGTGCAATATCTTGAGCAAATGGACGCCTATGAGCTCAGATGATGACTTTTTGGAATCGGTGAAGTCTAACGGTGAATCCTAAAGCTTCATTTGAATTGTCAACTGAAGTTAAATAATATTTAATATTTATTTTGCATATTTTGGCATTAAAATGGCGAATCTCTAAAATTGATGCCTTTGCAAATTGCATGATGAATATTAATTTATTATTATTTATTTCCGGACTCAGTGTCAGTATTAGTGTAACTGAAAGGGGTCCAATCAAAAGCCTTCTATTTTCAGCTGAGGTTTTAAATCTTGCAATCAACAAGTTGGTGCGAATTTTCTCTTATTTAAACATGGCACCTTCATTTATTTTTCACCAAGCTTCAAGAGAAATTCGTATTTTTAAAGAGAAATCCATATTTTCAAACAAAATTCGTTTTTCTTCAAGGCAAAGGCGTGTTTTTCAAGAAAAATTCATATTTTTTCAAAGCAAAGACGTATCTTCAAGGCAAATTCGTAATTCTCAAGTAAAGGCAAATTTTAGCAATCAAAGGCGAATTCATCATCAGTTCACAAAGGCGATTTCATCAAACACTTCTTTTTGCAAGTTAAAGTTCACATTCATCAGCAAATTTGAAGAATAGGGGCGATTTTCACATAAGAAAGAGCTTATTAACAACGTCTTTTTCCTCCTTGTTTCTCAAATTTCTCTCAGTTTTCAATTCGCATGTTGCTGAAATTGGCAAAATTCGACAAGTCTCAACATCTGGACCATTTCTATATAGCTTCCTCGAATTAAAATCGTGCGTTTGATTTTTCAGGAATTTTTAACTTCAGAACATTCGTTCTTGAGTTTCTAATTTTCTCAACTGAAAACTCTTTGCATGGTCGAGTAGAAGTTAGATTTCCGCATTTCTGATGTTCTGGGTTGTCTTAGAATCTTTTTCTAGACAAAACCCATATCTCAGAATTTTTCGTGAAAATTACCCTTCGATAGGCTATTTTTAGCCTCAGCAGGCTATTTTTAGCTTTCCAGAAAAGTTGTCAGAATATAGCCGTATTCACAGTCAACAGGCGAGTTTTTCAGAGTACAGTTCACGTAGACTGAATTCAAGACCAAATCGGTCTTAATTCACGATTTCAACAGGAAAGCTGAGACCGATTTGTATCAAGAGCATTTAGAGGGTTGGCAGGCGTAGTCGCTCAACTCCATATGGTTGCATGCTTTGTATGGCCAATTGTCTTGCAAAGCCGGTTTAGAGGATTGATACCGTTGAAATTTTGTAGCAAGTTTGTTTGCATTTCTCACAACCAGAGTGTGCGCAGTCAAATCTTGCAGTTTCGTCATGGAGAAGCGTCAAAGACATCAAGTTGCCGAAGAGATAATGGCCATCACTTCAGTTACGAAGCCGCCAAAGTTGTCAGTCAGTGAAATGCTAGTTTGAGTGTGCAAAGATTGCCAAGATTGCTCAAGTTGCTGACATTCAGATGCTGATGTAGTTAACAATCTCGCTGAGGGATTGGTTGCTCGAGATCACGATTAGTAGACTTCAATTCCCACCTCTCATAATAGACATTACACACAGGAGTTAAACTTGGCGTTACCTTTCCAAGTTAACTCGCTATCTCATCTCATGCATATCTATTCTGAGATCAGTTTTATTTACTTGGAGTTTGATTTAGGGTTTTCCGTTAACTGATGGTAGTGTTCCAATTAACATGCTTTCAATAAGGACGTGCATGCTTGCACAATTGTCCATTTTTAGATTAGATGTTTCGGTTAACTGATGGTAGTTTTCCAGTTAACTGTATAGTTTGCTTTATTAGGGCTTAGCAATAAATCTTGCATGCATTGCAAGACAGAGTTGACTCAAGGTGATTTTAGGTTCCCTACACCTTGATGTATATAAATAAGAGCTTTTGCTCATTTCTAAATAACTTTTGCGTGATAGCATACATGTTGTGCCCACCTTGCCCTGTAGTATTGCTATTTTGTATCTGTTCACGAACTTTTGCACGAGAGAGAAATATATGCTGTGCCTACCTTGCCTGTAATATTGCTCATTCTGTATCTGTTCATGAGTATTTATTATGATAGTGAATTGTTATGCCACTCGGGTTTCATGCAATTATTATGGTGAATGCTTGCCTTAGTTAGATATAGTGGCTAGTTGATTGTAGATTGTATGCGTGTCTCGCCAATGCAATTTATTATCCTAGTTGGCTATCCTTCATGTTATGTGTTCAATAAACTCGTTCAAATTGAGCTGATAGATGTGCCACCTTGTTGTTTGCCTACGGAGTGTAATTCAAATCCTACGTACTACTAGCAAACTAGTCATGTGCAGAACATAGAATAAAACAGTAACCAGAAAGATATCATATTTGAATACGAGAAACTTTATTCATCATCAGAAATATCATGTACAATCAAAGAGTATCAGCAGTGCTTAACAATATAACCATCGGCATATAACTCATAACTTTCTTCCGACTATCCCAACAGGCTACATATAACGTTCGGCGGTGGTTAGATAACCAACCGACACGACGCTTCATAACAACATTAATCCGAACATGATTTCCCGAAAGTACATGACATTATTATTCTTTACTAATCTATAGTTTTATTAGCAATTGGCCGACTACGGCCGACAACAAAGTAAAATATACTGCTAACATCATCCCCCCCACAAAAGAAGTCGTCTTCCAGACAACATACATATAGCAAGACAAGTTCAATGAGAAGTAGGGGGAAGGGAGTGCGTCCTTGGATGCACAGATGACGTCGGAGTAGTAGAAGAATGCTCCGCTCGCAATCGCCTCACCTCCTCGGTACGTGTGCGAAGCTGCCGATCTGCCAGTATCTCCCTCGCCGCCTTTACCATACGGGCTGCCTCCATCAGTTGGTTTTTTGCCTTCTCCGCCTCTGCACTCCTGGCCGCCAAATCAACATCTTTTGCAGCCAACTGATCTTCCAATGCTTTCATGCGCTGCTTCCATGCTTCCTCTTTCCGCTTTGCTCCCTCCTCCAAGACGGCCACCCGAGGCTCCAAGACCTCCAATAGAGCTCCCCTCTCACTGGCAAGCTGAGTTTGTTCGGCCAAGTCATTCTGGATGTTCCTTATGGTAGCAGAGGACTCGTCCTTAACCCTCTACAGGAGTCTATAGGCGTCCACTCTTCGTGATACCGCTACCTCAGTAGAAAATACTTGGCGTTTCATGAGAATAAAGACATCCCTAAAGGCAAGCTC
The DNA here is from genome assembly GCA_007258455.2 of Sequoia sempervirens. Lineage (NCBI taxonomy): Eukaryota > Viridiplantae > Streptophyta > Pinopsida > Cupressales > Cupressaceae > Sequoia > Sequoia sempervirens. Next base: position 9,954 of record VDFB02193499.1, read on the forward strand.
TATGTGATATAAGCTTTCCAGAACCCCTGCGTCTCGCCCTACTAGTCTCGGTGGTCGACCCCGCCAGGCTCTCATCATTGCAGGAGTCTCTCCTGCTGGCCACCCCTCGCCGAATATCCGTGTGAACTCAGCCTCACACCCCATCTGTACGAATCCTCGGATGCGCTAAACTTCCTGGCCCACTAGAGGAGATCGGCCAATCCTGAGGTCTCTGGAAACCTGTCCCACTCGGATCATCAACCTGCCCATATGCTCTAGCTCCTGTACATATCGTTGCACCGTGCCTAGTGGGTCTGATGGGTCTGGTTGTGACATCTCCATGACAAATCCCTCCGTGGAGTCACCCTCCTTGTTCTCCTCATCGTCGGGAGGTGTAAAAGGTTTCGTCTCCTCCTGTGGCAGTTCCCCGACTATCTGCTGAGGCTCATGTATGGCTGTCCCTGGTGCCTCTGTTGTTCTAGCCTCAGGGTGTGCAAGTGCATCCTCGCCAAGTCTGGCCGTCTCACTTTGCTGAGTGTGAACTACTGGCCCTTCCTCATCCCCTAGTCCCTCTAAGGGACTCTTCTCCTACTGTTTTGGCTGCTCGGCCACTTCCAAGGTGAGGCCTACTGATCCCAACCAGCTATCAATCTGGGCTACCCCGGGTGCTCCTAGGGCTGGAGTAGTCTCCTCAGTGGCCGCCATCGTTCCCCCAGTTCCTGCTACTGAGGTTGCCACTCCTGACGCTGCCGATCCTGGCGGTGGTGTAAGGGAACAGGCCGCTGGCAATATCTCAACTGAGGCAGTGGAACCTGCCGATACAGTGGCTGCCCCTTGTGATGTCGTGGTGGCAAGTGGTGCCCACCCTGGCGATGCACCAGGTAATGAGGCAGCTACCCTCAACATTCGCCCGCCTCCAACTGGCGAAACAGGAAGAGTGAATGTTACTGAGTGTGTGTTCTCCCTGGCTGGTGGTGCGGGAAGAGTAAACCCTGCTGGCTGCAACATTGGTATGTCGATCTCCCCTACTTCCTGACCACTGATGGCAACGGATACCTCCTCATCGATCGGTGAACTAGACTCCGAGGACGAGGAAGATAAATCAATGGGCTCCTCCCTGTCCGATGCATTACTCTGTTCAGAGGCTTCCTCCGTTGATGTTTCCTCTTCCACCAATGCCTCCTTCCGTTTTCTCTTCTTTCCTGAAGCCGTGCCTTCGCCAGCTTGCTTCGCTTCCAGTTCAAACCAGTAGAATACTGTCGGTAACTCGGGATCCAGGTGAGTGAGTGGCTGCAATTGTCCCCGTTTGCATTCGGGCACCTGTGTGTGAACGGCATCGAGAAAGAGGGCTATAGCATGCTGAGTCATGTAGAAGGCCTTATGCCTCTGCGATAAGAAATCTCTCATCCGCTCTATAAGTAACCTCGCCCAGTTGTACACTCGGCCGATGCGGAGTCCGACCATGTAATCCACCATCCAAATAGCAATATCCTACGCTCGGCTGGCACCTGTGAGTCGGCATTTCATTAGGTCCAGCAAGCACTTCCATTCCGCTGTTGCCAAGTAGTATTTTCGGAGACCTCTATTGCCAGCACTCCATATGGTATTTTGTTCCTCCGATGTCAAATCACTTCGACACACCTATTTGACCAACAATTCCTTGTGCTCCTGTGTCATCTTCTTAGGTTTGTTCACCCCTATTCCAGAAGCTGGTACGCCAAACACTCGCTCGAAATCTTGTGGCCAAAATGAAATGGTGACTGAGCAACCCCTGTAATCAATTACCGATTTGTAAGTATGCCTGCAGTAATTGTCTACTATCGCCTTCAGCCACGGCTCGAACTCCCGAGAATTGAAGAAAGGTACCAGCACGGCTTTGTCCACCCGAGCGTGCTGAAGTGCAGCCTTCAAGGAGTGGTCATCAGGAGTGCTTCGCCTCCACTGTTTGCACTCGTTGCCAATCAGATTCTCCCATGTCATCGTCTCATTATCAGCGTCCATCTTCTTTCTTTTTCCAGCCGAGGCTACCTTTGGCCTGTGCTGCACAACCTTCTTGCCCTTGTCCATTTTGCTATTAGCTCGGCGATTCCAACCGATTTTATAAAACCTGAGACAGTTAGAGAAACTGCCGAAACTATCAAAACTGCCAAATTTTGGTAAAGGCTGGGAATGCCTTACGCCTTGGGGAAGTGACTGAAACTGCTGAAATTGGAAAGGCCGTACGCCCTGCAGAATCTGTACTTGAGAACTTGGCGAATGTTGTAAATTTCGTACGGCCTGGCAACTTTGGGAAATCCGTACGACTTGGCTTGCCTGTGGAATTCGTACAACCTGAGAACTTGGTGAATTCCCTGCGACCTGGACACTCTGTGAATTCCGTACGGCTTGAAAGACTGGTGAATGTCGTACACCTTGAGGTATTTCGCCGAAATCGCCTGATGTGTTGATGCCGTACGCTGTGCAAAGAATGAAAGCGCCGTATGCTGTGAGGACTTTTGATAGCCGTACGATCTGGAAGTCTTCTGAGTGAGAGAGTTATACGATGACAGGAGCTTGAGAGTGACAAGGCCGTACGATGTGGAATTCTTCTGAGTGAAAGAGCCGTACAACCTTAGAATACCGTACAATTTTAAAAAACAACTCACTGAGGGTGTCGTACGATTTCAATACATAGTTCAGCTGGTCTGAGTGTCGTACGACTTGAAGATCTTCTGGCTGCCGTGCGATTTGAAACCCCTGTGGATGCCGTACGATTTGAGACTCCTCTGAATTCCGTACGATTTGAGACTCCTCTAAATTTCGTACGATTTGAGACTCCTCTGAATTCCATACGATTTGAGACTCCTCTGAATTCCGTACGATTCCAGGACTTAGTAAATGATGAAAGCGCCGTACAATTTCCTTCTCTGTGCTTAAGCTGATGAATTCGTACGGATTCCTGTGTTCTCTTCTCCCGTCGTGATTTCTGTGTATTTTGCCTTTTTTCCAATATATCCTTGGTCGTACGATTTCCTCAGCTAAGTTTTGGCAACTTTTTATTTTAATGTTCCCCGACTTGGTATTTCGCCATACTTTATTTCCCTCGGCAGTTTTCTCCCATGGCCGTACAATTGGGGTTTCTATATTTATTTTAATTCCAACTTTATTTAATTTAATCACTTTCTCCCTTAGGCGCCCACTTCTTCTCATGACTGCTTGTATTTTAATTTTTCGCATTTTAATACTTTTTTTCTTGGTGTCCAAGTCGTTTAATTTATTATTTAATTTTTTCCCCTTTATTTTACTTTCTTTTCTGACTTCCTTCACATTTCTTTTATTTTTTTCTTCTTTCTTCTTTTTTTTCCATTCGCCTTGTTCTTCCTTATTTACTCTTTTATTTTCCTTTATTTTCTGATGTCCCATAGCTTTTTTTCTTTCTATTTTTATTTTTTGCAACTTTTGTTCATTTTCTCTCTCCTCCCTTCTCTCTTCTTTTCTTTTCATCCCTCTAGCTTCCCTGTCTTCTCAAACTTTTAATTCCGAGGTGTAGTACCATTTACATGTGTGTGGTGGCCTTTTATAACATTCTTCCTCACAGCACGTTCCTATATACTCTATATCAAACCATTTATCAAGTAAAGGGGCAGGACCAATACCTCGAAAACTTCCATCAATGTACCTTCCGCCGTACTGTTGATACCACGTAACATTGTCGCCTTGTACTGTTGGTGGTCCCGCTAGGTTAGGAATTATTTTCCAGAGTCCATCTTGAGTTGCTATCTTCCTAACCCTTGGTATTTTTCTTCTTTCTCGATGCATTTGTTTCAGAAGGTCTTCTATATACCCGTCCACCGTTGACACAAATGTATCTTCTGTCTTCAATACTGTCTTTAAGCAAGGGGCCTTTTTCTCAAAGTAAGCCTCCCATTGTTCATCGTCCCAGTCCACCTCCTCGTCATCCTTCTGGTGCTCGTTTTGTTCATGGCCTTCTTGTTTCTCTTTTTCCGCCTGGGCTTCCGTGTCCAATTCCTTGGCTACATATCCTCGTTTTACTCCTTCATAAGGGGCCACATAGTGCCAATGTCCCCCCATTCTACGCCATAGGGCAGGGGTTCCGAACACTGCATTGGTTAGGTGCTTGTGTATCCGTGGTACTGCAATTCCTTCCACTTGCTTCTCTGCCAATCTTTCTTCAATTATTCGGTCTCGGCCTGATTCTGCCCAGTCATCATCTGCTACATATCCGGGACCTCCTAGTCCCCAGTCTTGTTTTCTCGGCCCTTCACTTTGCACAGGCCAATCTTCCTTTGTGGCATAGCCCAACATGTTGATGGCGATAGTATTCTTCTCCTTTCTCTCCTGATATGGCTTTAACTTCAATCCGTTGATTGCCTCCGGTATCAGTGACCCATCTAGATTTTCTAACTTTATAGAACCATTGTCACCTACTTCCCGTACTCGGAACGGTGCTAACCAACGAACTTTAAACTTCCTCGGCTTGATCTCGTTACGGCCGTTATATTTCAGAACTAACTGTCCCGGTCGGAAATTCATTCGTCGGAGATGCTTGTCGTGCCAATATTTCCTTCTCCGTTGCATGTTCTCCATCGCCCATTGTGCCATCACCCTTCGCTCGTCCAGCTTATTCAGTTGGTATAGTCTTTCCTTTAAACTTTCAGTATCGCCCAACCGATTCTCCATGGCTATCCTCAGGCTTGGTACCATATACTCTATCGGCATCACCGCCTCCTGACCGTACATTAATTGGAAAGGCGTGTGGCCCGTTGTTACCTTGTACGTTGTACGATATGCCCATAGGACGACTGGTAACCCTTCTTCCCAGTCAGCTTCTTCCATGCCACATGATTTGTGAATCACTGATACGAGCACCTTATTTGTAGACTCCGCCTGGCCATTAGCTCGCGGGTAGTACGGACTTGACAGGTTGTGAAAAATTCAGAACTCTGTCATCATCAACTTGATAACATGATTAACGAAATGCCCTCCACGATCACTTGTGATCCGAATGGGGATGCCGTACCGTGTCACTATTTGCTCATAGATGAATCCTACCGTACTTTGTGCTGTATTGTCTGGCAACACTCGAGCTTCCGCCCACTTCGTCAAATATTTAGTAGCAACCACAATATATCGGCATCGATGTAGGTGACTCACCTTTAATGGTCCAATGAAATCCAATCCCATCGTTCGAACAATTCCTGTGGCTGTGAGGGATGCAGTGGCATGAAGTCCCGTTTTAATGGTTTCCCGACTCTCTGGCAAGTGTCGCAGCCTAACACCCACTCCTTGGCATCAGTGTGCATCTTCGGCCACCATAGGCCTGCCAAGAGGATTTTCCTTGCTATAGCATCTAGTCCCATATGGCCGCCAGCCAGTCCTTCATGTGCCTCTTTTAGTACGCCAGGTATCTCTTCTTCGACGACACATCTCCGGAGGATCTGGTCGGGTCCCATCTTGTAGAGTAAACCATTGATCAACTGAAATGTCTTGCTTTTCAGTACGAGCTTCCTTCTTTCGGCTGGTGGCATTTCTTTCGGGAACGTGGATGTGGACAGATATTCTCCAATCTTCTCGTACCATGAGGGCAATATTGCAATCTGGAATAAGTGTGCATCCGAGAAGTCTTCATTCACCCCTCCCTCAGCAGGTTCGCCCGACCGGATTCTGGATAACTGATCGGCAATAACATGGCTCTTTCCCGGTCGTACGATGATGGTGAACGTAAATTCTTGCAACAAAAGTAACCATCTACTCACCCGTCCTTGGATAATCGGCTTGTTTACCAAGTACATCAAAGCTTGGTGATCCACATAGAAAGTGAATGGCGTAGCTAGGAGGTAATGCCTAAACTTCTGTACGGAGTAAACCATTCCTAGTGCCTCACGCTCGGTCATACTGTAATTCCTTTCTGCTTTTGAAAGTAGCCAACTGGCAAAGAATACCGGGTGGTCCAACCAGTGTGCTCCCACTTGTGCTAGGGTTGCTCTAATGGCAAAATTAGAGGCATCTACATGTACGTGGAACTCCCTATCCCAGTCCGGATACATCAATATGGGTGAGCTGATCAATCGATCCTTCAGTTCCTGGAATGCCTTCTCCTGTTCTTCGGCCCATATAAATGGTTGGCCTTTCCTTGTCAGTAGGTCGAGAGGGTACGACACTTGGGAAAAACTTTTAATGAATCTTCGATAGTATCCCACATGCTCGAGAAAGGACTTCACACTGGTGACGTTCTCCGGAGCCTCCATCTGTACAATGACTCGCACCTTGTCGGGATCAGTTTTCAACCCAGCTTTGCACACAATGTGTCCGAGCAACTTCCCTTGTGGCACCATAAATCTACATTTCTTCGGATTCAAGGCAAGGCGGGCTGCTCTACATCATTCCATGCACTCGCCTAAGGCTTTCAAATGTTTTTCCTTATCACTATAAATTGACCAGTCATCAAGGAAGGCTTTGAAATTACCTACCGACATTTTATCAAAAATGTGGAGTATTATCCTCTGGAATGTAGCTGGTGCGTTGCATAATCCAAACGGCATTCGGTTGTATGTGTACACCCCGTCCTCGACCACGAACGTAGTCTTTAATTTGACTTCCTCTGCGATACTGATTTGATTGTAACCCGAGAAGCCGTCTAGAAAGGAGTACATTTCATGCCCAGCAACTTCTTCCAGAACTGAGTCAGTGAAGGGAATGGGAAATGGATCCTTGATAGTCACTGCATTCAGACTACGAAAGTCAACACAAATTCTAATTTGCTCCTTCTCTTTCTTCAAGGATATGACGATCGGTGATACCCACTCGCTGACCTCCACCTTGAAAATGATGCCGGCCTCCAGCATCTTCTCAATCTCCTCCTGTACTTTAGCGGCATAATTTTTGTTCATTCTGTACGGTCGCTTTTGTACGGGCTAGGCTCCCCGTACGAGAGGAATCCTGTGCACGCATAACTCCGGGGTACGCCTTTTAAATCTTTGTACGTCCAAGCAAAAGCATCTTTATATTCCATGAAGATTCTGAACGCTGCCGCTTTTAGGACCAGGTCCCAATCATCACCCACAAGAATCTCCTTAGGTTTGGCTAATTCCCCAAGGTTCACCTTTTCCAGCGTTGGTTCCTCGTACTTAATGATTTTGTCCTGTTCAAACTTGTGTGCTGGCGTCACATCCAATTCTGCCATACCTTCTTTATATTCTCCGTACTCAGGTGGAAATGTTTCACTGGTCGAGCCCTTGTCTTCTTCTGCTTCCCCCTCCTTGACCTGCAGCATGTTGCAATCCGGGTGGAAGACTTCATAATCCTCCATCTGCCAGTGAAACAGTCCATTCAGTGAACTGGTCTCATCTTCCGAGCAACTTCCAATCTCCAGTACCCCTTCATCTGGTTCCATTAGCTTCCTTTCATCATCCTCTGATTCTCCTCTGGATTCAGATGTCGAAGATGCTAGATCTTCACTGACTGCCTGGTTCTTCAGATCAATGGTGTATTTCCTCCCCCGATTTTCTATTGAGAGTGTATTCCGCTTCCAGTTGTGGGTTGCCTTGGCAGCTATCAACCATCCCCGTCCCAAGAGTGCATCATACGCCTTTTTCTCCAGTGGGATGACCACAAAATTTAAGGCTGCTTCATTACCCCACGTCCAAGACATACGCTCCATTCTGTGCCGGCCGATTACGTGCCATGTTGATCTGCTCCCCGGTGGAATAATAGGGGCCAAAGAGTCATTGCCCAAACTTGCTTCGGTCTCGCCCGGCGGGCCGTTTACTCCCGAACCTCCATCGACGATAGTGTTAGATAATTTCATTCCCAAGATTTCCATCTCGACGACGGCTGGTTTCCTCCCGATGCTGACTGCGAGTAGCATTGGATCTGCGGTCTCGGCTACCAATTCTGGCGTTCGTTCTGGTGAACCCTTCTGAAGATTTTCTTCAATAACATTTGTAAGCGCTACTTTGAGATAAGGCATCGTTTGCAAGAGATCAGTTACCTTAATGGGTACGGTTGTGTGAAGCACCTGCTGTACGATATTCTTCTCCGACTCCGACTGTAGCAACGTACTGGTAGCTTTAGAATTCCTGCATTCATTCACCATTGCCTCTTCTACTTTCGTCTTGGCTTCCCGAAATCTTTCCTTCTTCGTACGAGGGTCTGGATAATTTTCCCTTTTTGACTGCGCCCTTGTAATTGCCAAGACTTCTTCGTCGGCTACCTCCAGCATATTGATACTTCCTTTCTGCTTCGGACAGTCGGTGTCTTCATGATCACCCGGTCCACACCACTTGCATAGTTTTCCCCCATTGCCTTGGCCGCTCTGACAATCCCTCGTGAAGTGACCCCATTCATTACAGTTTCGGCATTGGATCATGGGCCGTCCTTTGCTATCGTACTGAATCTTGCTTTTGGGCGTATTTCTCCGATTGTTACGGTAGCCTCCAGGGGATGCATTGTTGCTCTGTGGTTTTGGCGGTGTGGTCGGACGAGTTGACTGTTCGCCTTGGGTGAAGAATACTTGCGAACTTTTGGTTTTTAAGTTGTATGGGCACTCCTTGACGGAGTGTCCCATAACTTGGCAGATGTCACAGAATAACTTTTCCGGGCAATTCGCCTTTGTATGGCCCTCCGTCTTGCAGTCGGTACACCATAATTCATTTGCCTCTTTGGATCCTTCCCTGTCGGCTTTCAGTTCTTTCATCATCCGCATCATATCTCGCCAAAGAGCTTGTACAGTTGCCGATTCATCTTCACTTTCTTCTGCACTCTCTTCGTCATCCCTCTTCTTCCCCTTCGAGGATGTCCTGTTCTCACTTTCAATGTCCATCGCCCGATTGTATGCTTCAGTGTACGAGGATGGTGGTACTACTTTCATCTTTCGCCGAAGCGAGGGAATCAATCCTTCAATGAACCATCTTTTCTTTAAGCCATCTGCCGGCTGTGCCTCAAGCTTTCCTATCAAGTCTTTCAACTTCCTGTTGTAGGTCCGCACGTTCTCGTGCTTTCCTTGTTTAGTATGATATATTTCTGTGACAATCTCACTATCGTCCCGTAGAAGTTTGAACTCTTCTTGGAAAGCTTGCTTCAATACCCTCCATGTAGCTCTTTGTGCTTGATCCAATTCCAAGTACCAATCAATGGCACTATCTCTGATTGTCGCTGGAAATGCCTTCAGCCACTGGTCGGGATCATC